>JAAEAF010005477.1:32881-71344 GCA_011037195.1 Triatoma infestans
AATTGTAGGTTTCACACTTAGCTTCGCGCATTGCAAACAAAAAATAATGTTTATTTCTGAAGCTAACACAATTGCTAACGTCAGACACATCTGTGAATGTTAGCGAATGCGGAATCCGATAACAAACGATATTATCCTAATATTGTTGTGATTATTGCTGGAATCGGAAATGATAACCCTTTTTATAAGTAAATTTATTTACATTGAATCACTCCTATCATCTTTCTAAGCCTCATACAGTCCTACTTCTAAATCATAGAATATCATAGCTTTAAAATACACTTTATAAAATTGCTTACTATAATAGAATTAGAAGTATTATTGTATTATCTATTCAGAGATGAAACTACCAAAATCAGGTATAAAACACTCACACGAATTTCTCTTACTCCTTTTAATACGATTATGTATAAAAATGAAAAATCTCTATATTTCAAATTTTACTCACTTGTCCAAACAATAAATATAGATGTGGTGGAGGAACAAGTACCAACCTACTAACTCAAACAGGTAGGGAAGTGAAGAAAGGGCCAATAACATAGAATTAACCCTATAAATTTAAAATTTAACGTCATAAATTTCGCAAAATGATGTAAAATACAACTTTTTGGAGGGAAAAATGGTTCATAAAAGTGCATTATTTATAACTGTGCAGTGTGGCACAATAGCCTCCCCCCCCTTATGATCGCAGTATCTATATCACAAAAAAAAAAATACCTGTGCAGTTAGCATGTCAATTTAAAAAAACAAAAACAAAACATCGCTGTAGCCATAATCGAGAAAAATCTAAAATATTTAAAAACTTATTCTATAAAGTCGAACTTCCGGTTAACCCGATTTTCTTCAATTTAGAATTCTAATAATAATGCTTCAAATGTATATTAACGTTAGATAGATGATAGAAATATACTTTGTATGAAATGATATACTTTAGAGTAAAGCATAACGTTACTGTTCCCCCCCCAAAAAAAACAAATTTTGGTAAATATTTCAAAAAAAAATTGATGGGTATTTATATATTAAGTAAATAGCATACGAAAAAAAAATTCGTTGGAGCTGTTTAAGAGGAATTCGGAGAAAAACTGAAAACAGAAATACCGTTTCATGGTGTTTGCCAGAAATTCGTACAGATCATTCACTCATATTATTTTACGTATTTAGTGATCCTCAAAAACATTTATTTCCGGTGAAAACTGTATTTCTAAAATTTGACACGGTCGCAATGCTTCCTCTTAACTAGGAGTAAGAAAAAGAAATAAAAATGGCAGAAGTGAAACGGTCACTAGATAAAAGACCACCAAAAACAAACAAATTCAATTTATTTACTCTTCTTTTTTTCCCTAAGTTCCTTGGATTTTATGAAAGTCCCTTGCATGTAGTGCTTATACCTATAAATAAAGCTTGGACAACTTATTCTTTTTTTTTTTTTGTTATTCATGTAATTCTAGTGAATAGTTATTTCTAGATGAAACATTGTAGATTGTTACAGGGGATTAGCGCACTGCTACCTGAAAGATCTTTTGAGCCTTCTCAGTGCACTGCCGGCCTCCAAGCAGTGTTCTCTAGCTACAGACAACACTGCCCATCACCGGCTAGTGAGTTGTAGAGGCTTCTAGGAAGAGAAAATCTAAGGGCAGCCGGATTCGAACCCGGTACCTCCGCTACAATTGAGCTAATCCATTCCTTCTTCCTTGGCTTACGACAATTAACTTGGGACGGAGACTCTAATTTTTCTACTGTGTTTTTCCTTGTCTGTAAAGTGTAGAGGGTACGTAGTTTAAGTGTATTGTGTTCTGACGAAGTGCATGGAATACTGAGCTGTGGTAACCCGTGAGGTCGCTATTCCCCAAGTAACTGCATGCAACAGATATCCCGGGCATTAACAACCATTACTCATAATATATCATAACTTATGGATGAATTCAATACAGTTTGCGTAAAAGTAGTCATCGATTGTGAATTGCTGCTGACAAGCCAAAGAATGTCCATCTTCTAGTTCCCAATTAATAACTAAGATTCAAGTTAAAATTTAATTTTAGGTGCAGAAGCATTGATTTTTATTTAGTATCTGTTGTGTGTAATTCTGATGTTTGCTTTGGGAAGCTCAATTCTTAGTCAAAATAGAATAAAGTTTACTTATAATGAGCTTAGTTAGGAACAGTAACTAACTCCTTAAGGTTCGGCAAAGTAGGTAATTCGACTTAGTAAAGATCTCTTACATATTGCCCAAATTAATAAAAACTGTCATTTGTCCTAAGCATAATGAAGAAGATAAATTTGATACAGCTTATTACAGCAGAAAAAATAATTTGCTAACTTTTGAAAAGTGATATTAAATTAGAATATTTGAAAAATTGAAGAAGATGAATGAAATTAAAATATGGGAATCTATGTGAAATAGACTATGATCTATGTAAAAGACTATGAGAAGAAGAATAAATGGAATTTTGAATTTTTCATCTTTTTTTTAAACATAGCACTTTGATAAAAAAAAGGAAATTCTTAAAATGGGTAAAAAAAAAAAAGAAATGTGTGATGAACGAGTAGGTTGGTTGGCATTAATAAAATAAATAAAATAACCTAATTCCTTTATTAAATGTAAAATGAAGGATTAGAAGGCTGAACTTTTGCAAAATAAAGTTTCAAAAGAAAATCAACAGCTGAAAGAGGACTTAAACGAGACTTAGAGAGAGCTTTAACTGACTCTATTTATCTAAATGAGTTAGTACCAAGTTTACTAACCAAACAAAACACCTTAAATTCATTCTACAAATTAGCAAGAAATTGAAACGTCTCGTTAACAAGTTTAGTATTTTTTTTTTTTTTATTTAACTTCTTTTACTAGTGTTCAAATATTGTTAGTATATTTCTTATTGTACTTTGTATCCTAATTGGATTCAAAGTAAAATTTACAATAATGCAGTTCAAACTTAAAAGATTTTATAAATTCATAAAATAGCCTCAATTGTTTGAATAAATTATCATGCTAAATAAAAATACACACAATTCTTACATTATCTTAATCTTGTAAAAGGAAGTATAACAATCGGTCAAAATTTCGATTCTGAGATTCTACCGGAAATATTATTTATCTCGGAATAACAAACATGTTCCTTCATGGCAACATTAAACTTCTCTCCATCTTCTGGGAAAACGAAGGAGAAAGAATACGAGCCACCATAGTTTGCATAAATTTCTCCAGCTCGGGATTTGACTTTCCTTGATGTGCCATGTTTAAAGGCTATTTCCATTGGTTGACACTATGAAGACTGTCGGAGAAACTCCCTTGCTTAAAGTTAGGCTCTAACTTAGCGTAAAATTATTGATAGTAATTACTAGATTGGTTAGCCAGATAAAGAGGTTTGCCGTTGGTTAAAACTGCTATTGACAAATATTATATTAAAAATATAAATTACTAGTAACTTAGACGAAATAACAAAGAAATTGCAGACGATACTAACTTTTTTTATAAATTCAATGTACATTGTGTTCGGTTAATAAATTTATATTTGTACATGAAGACTATTTTTTTAAACAATCTGCTTCTGTAATTGGGACTCTCTTTATATATATATTAGCTTGGTGAATTGGGTGAACCTTATTGCTTAGAGACATGCTAGTGGCGAAGAAATGAAGTGATGATTAAGACGTGACAAATCAATGATGCTGTGATGCAGTAGTAGGCACGTGGGGGTGTCGCAGTAATGCGATGATAAAGCGGCATTTTTTTTTTCACAACACAGTCGAATTTGATCCAAACTCGCCAAACCCTTATTCCAAAAGTTAAAAGTTTGGCATTGAAAGATGTACTTGTTAGCACCAACTAATGCACCTAATTGATGCATCACTTTCCACCTTAAAGATGAGTTTAATTACATTATTATTGAAGGAGTTCGTACTCCTAGCGTGCACTATAAGCTCTTGATTCAAATTTAGAAATGCCGGAATATATTCAATCAATTCAGCTTCTAAGGGTATATCCAATCTCCGCTAAAGGACGTTCTCATTTTCGATCATTGTTTTGGTTATAAAACAAAAATAATTGTTTTGATAACTATACTAACATTGTCGCTTGAGTATGACTAAAGGTGGGCTTTCTACCGAATTTCGCTAGCTGAAAACTCCTGCATTGTCACTCAATAACTCAATATCTTGGGTCATCTCATATGTAAGGAAAATTTTATCCTCTATATTCTTTGTGACTACAGAAGGGTGACACATCAAAAAGGAGAAAGCAAGTATTACTTTATCAGAGGGCCTAACACCTTAACAGGAATAAATAATAAGCCTGTTGATTTTGGTTTAGCAGCTGATTTCAAGAAATCCTGTGGATATCCTTGTTCCTGTTTTAACGAATAGTAATCAGTATTTCCTAACAAGGGAAAAAATCACGAGTAAGTTCTGATCCAGTAGTAAAGCTGTTTTATCCACATCAGTGCTTTGAACCTGACGAGGTGTTCCGCCTTTAGAACATCATCAGTCCTTTAGTTTTTTGGTATGGTACCACTAGTTTCTATTCAGTTTTGTATTGAAATCGATTTTTATTAAGTAACCTCTGCTGATGTTTACGAGAAACTACCTTCTAATTTATGATCTCTTGCGGAACTTCCTTGAACTTTACTAGCAGTTCTGATAAACATCGATCACTTAGTTAGTATTCCACCTCTGTCAGAGCGAGCTCCGGATAAGCTGTCAAAAGAGGGTCAATCGCTAGGTATAATTATTTGAGTGATAACTAATCTCAAAATCGCAATTCTCCAGTTTTAATTTCCACCTGATCAAGCAAAGAGTCCTTGAAGCGACGCTTTATTGCAGCACCTGGTGATCTGGTACTATCCTTTGACAAGTTAATAACATTCAATACACACAAATGTAGTTCCTTACTCATATTAACAGAACTTCTCTATGGCCTATATATCTAAGGCGTAACATTTTTGTATAACATGAGCTGTATTATAAAAGCTACTGACTAATGCATTACCTGTTCATTTTCATCGGAAACTTGAGCAGGGTTTTCTTTAGAGAAGAAGTATTCTGATTGCTGAAGAGCCTGGTGAAATCAGAACATATCAAAACATTCTTCAATGAGTTGGCTTTTAATTTCCTTAAAAGATTCTTCTTCGATTCTAAATCACTGCCGTTTTCTGTTTATCTGTATGAGGCTGGCTAATAATTTCGTCTTCATAAAGAACACTGATGTAAACCAGGGATACCGTTTTTCCAATTCACAACAGTTTTTATGCCATATACAATACAAAGATCTTGGATATACCAAAATACTATACAGCATTCCTAGAACTACATGCCTGCCCTCGTTTAATCAAGGTAGCAGTATCTACTTCCCTTTATTTACTAGAAGGCTGAATTCTAGTTAAAAGGGCTATTCAGAACTTGAACGGGACTTTTAAAATCTGGAGTTGCGATGATTGTATGGAATAAATTTCATTTGTTAGACTATCCCACAAAAATAATATTTTATATTAATATTTATTACTAATATTGTTCCTTTTTGCAATTAAACAATTACAATTTTGTTTACATTATTCCTAAATTACCTTCATGCCTCCACTGGGATATAATAGTTACAATCAAATAAACATTTGCATTTTTAATCAGCAAAGGGAAATTGCTAAGTTGAAATTTCAAAATTCAAAGGGAAATTTTACAACTATATATTTATTTCTGTCAATTACGTAATCTTTAAATGTAATTAAAAATATCCTTAATTTTATTTTTTACCAAGAGCTTTTTTTTTTTCCAACGACCTGCATTTGTTGGAAATGCAGCTTGCAATGTTTTTCTGTTTTCATATTAAACAAAATTAATATGTCAATTTTACTTTTATTTAAATGTTGTTACTCGTAACTAGTAAAGTTAAATTTACTAAGGTTGGGTTTTTGAATATTGGTGGAAAACAATTCTAAAGCAAAGGTCATCTGCTTAAAGGTCATAGGTCACTTAGTTTGTATTTATTTATTTTCCGGATAATTGGAAGAAAAGAAATACTTTATTCAATTCAGTTTCTCTTCAGTTTCAGGCCCTATTAGATGAAGATAAAAACATTTAAAAACAATTCCGTCCTTGTCATTCTCCCGGCAGTATTGGTTGACATTTAAGGGAAGATATATATCTGAGTTTTTATGGACAGATGGAAGTTAATTTTAAGCTGAGTTATTATTTTGAAAATAATATATACCTATTTATAATACATTTAGGTCGGTTTATAACAAACCATTGACGCTTTAATATATAGTTTATAACATTTTTTTATTTGACAGCCTAAGGTTTCATAGATGTCTTAATTTCATTATATTACAGTTTAGTTTTAGATATGGTCTCTGCAGCCTTGAGTGGAACTAATAAAGGATAACCTGGGTTATATGAGGAATTTAAAACGACATTTGTCGAGACTAATTAAATGTTTTGGTAGCTTATCAAACATAGGGTAAAGTCAGGAGAGATGACGCGGTTAGGGAAGAAGACGCAGACTTTATTTCTTTTGTTTGCCACCACCACGTGTCGTCATGCAAGTTAGTCCAGGAGTAGAGAGAGATCAGTAGCGAAGGTATTGCAAAATTCTTCAGTTATTTTGTGTGTTCTACGAACATTTATACACATCAGCTAAATCTGGTGAATACCTGAATTTTCATAACACATTAGTAAATTCGAATATCCTATCTTGATTGCAACTGAAATAAAAGATTTTCCACGCTATAGCTGAAGTTGGACTTGTAGCCATATTGTTTATCAAGTTTCATGTCGATCAGCCATGTTTCCTTCACAGGGGAGAGATGCGTCAACTCTCGGAAAGATGATGCAATATGAAGGTAGGAGAGTTGACTCTTTTTCCGTAACCATCTTTTATGCGATGCAATCCACACCTAGTTATAAGTAAGAGCGCTTCAAGACCAAGGACAGAGGGAATGAACAGGAAAGAAGTAGCCGATTATTTCCAACTTCTTACGAGAGAAACTGGACTGCATATAAACAATGAGCCTGGAGAAGTCTTAGCCAAAAAAGGCAGTAAATATGTATAGGTAGTAACAAATTCAGAAAAGAGTGAAATCTATGGTGCGTCATGTATCCCCTACCATATAGGAGAGAGGGCCAAATGTAATGTACTTGAATTTTGTTTCTGGAATATAGAAATGTCCTTATTTCGACAAATAACATTTTTTGATAGATAATGGTAGTTGACATATGTTTTATAAGCATTATATCTTTAATATATTTCGTATATTTTAATACAGGACATAACTTTGAAATATACGTTGTCTCTCCTAACTTTACCCTATTATTTTTAATCTTTTCCTATAATGTCTACGTTTAGTCCTCTCCATAACTGAGAGGAACTAGGGAAAATAAAAAAAAAATCTCATTTCAGTCGCCGAGTTAAATGGTATCGTGATAAGACTGTACTAGATTTAACAGTTTTAAATAATATACGAGTATTTTGACAGACGATCGTCACGCATGCAACAACACATTTGATCCATCAAATTTTTTACTGTCTACTATTGCCGATTTTAATTTTGTTAACAATGGTTCATAGCTTGTGTAAACAGATTGTCTAGGTGTCTATGTGGGTAGTGTATCTAGTCAGCGTGATCTCCAGGTCACGAGAGAATCTTTATTGGAACAATTATTTTCTGGAAACTGCACTGCTGCACTATTTACGTACTATTTACTAAAGTTCCTTAACTTATAAGCTAATGAATTTTTTCGTTTTTCATTTTTATACTCTTATTTTCTCCATTTATTTGGTCAGTTTTCTAATAGATTTTATTTTCCAAAACTTTTTAACTTTAACTTAATAAAATGAGTGGGAATGATATGTTACTGAAGATCGAATTTAACATGCCCTCGGAAAAAAAAAAACCAATGATCAAGCCTATAATGGTGTCTACCATCCCAAATCACTTCCTTTAGGCCTATGAAGGTGTGGAACTGTACTTTTGGACTGTACTCTACCATATTTCGGTGGGATTTCAGAACTCCACTAATGGATATTCTTATCTTTGAGAGATGCTGGTATTCTCACATTCAAGTTCTCTATATCGTATGTGTTTCTTGACCAATTTGTTCACTACTAGAACAATGTTCTTCAATTTCAAGCTTATATTGTTCAATCAAAATTGACCTTTGCGTCATCCGAAATGAAGTTATTTGTTTCTATTTTGTGATTCCAAATACGCATCTTTTAACCTTTCTAATAACCAAGGTTGTCCATCTGCAAAGCTCAGAATTCCCCCCAAAAAAAGAAAAAGAAAAGAAGCCAAATATCTTCAAAACATCTGATTTTTAAAAGAAATCTTTTGAAATTACACTAGGGTATTAGTTACATCCCATTGTGTTATGGCAAACATAAAATACGGTAAATAAAAAAATGAAAAAAATCTATTTCATGAACATTTATCAAAATTAAAAACTAAACTATGGTTACAGTTTACATATAAAATATATTATTTTAAATATGATCCATTTAACTTAAATACTTAATCAAAAAAAAAGTTTCTGATATCTAAAACATTTTCACCTGCACACATTTTTTTTCAACTTTCAACACAAATTTATTAAATGAAATTCTAGACTTTCACAACATTGAAACAAGCCATTTATCAAAGTTAAAATAAATGTGGAGGGAAAGTGAAAAGAGAAAAATGACTGGTTGATTGCTATTGATTGATTTCGCTTTGATAATATAGAAATAAATTACATTTAGACAGTACAACCATTCCCTGGTATTACCGCCCCTGGTATTTGCCATTTACAGAAACAGATGTACACACAATTATTATTTAACAAAAAAAAAAAAGGATGTAAAAATAAAATATATATCTAATTATATAAAATATAATTAAATATGGAGTTTAGTTCATCATATTGCCCTTAAAATAACTGAGGCCACTCTATAATTATCAAACCCATGACAAAACAAAAAATTAATTAACTGCAATTTATTATTTTATTTTGATTTCCCAGTTTTAGGCAAAAAAAATCATATGTCCTACATTATCTGCAATAATAAGTAACATGTTGATATGTTACTTAAAAAGCAGAGTAATTATAATTAATTAATTAAAGTTGCCAGTAATTTGAAATAATAGAACTTTCTTTCTAAGTACGTTTCGTGGTTTTTTCAAGAATTTTCACAACATTAAAACAAGTTATTGTAATGACATGGCAAAGTCATAGCAATGTCAAACCCAACAAAGAAAGAATAATTTGCAACTAGTGGAAGAATAATTTACAACTAGTGGCCCAGCCACCCAGCCAGCTGACTGACTTCAAGACAAGGCCGCAGCCAAACAAACAAACCAGGGGTAAATACCCTTACATCAAAAGCAAGCGCCGATAAGGCTGGCCACTGATCTAAATCGGTGGTCACCAAACTGCGAAGGTCGCACAAGGTCGCACACTAGGACAGATGTCTTGGTGTGAGTGTGGCCAACACCAATATATAAACTCGCCCCATTGGAAGAGGGGAGGATTATATCATATACAATTATACGAGCACGTCTTCATATACGAGCAGCAGTTTACGCGTCCATATACAGTTTTATTTAAACTTATTATCTTTTAGTTGTGTATCTTAGCTCGTTTATTTTATTATTCTAATTTATTAGTTATTTATCTTCTATTTAATTCTAAGTATTTTGTTGTTATTAGTTACCATTTATTACGCTAAAATCATTGTTCAAATACAGTTTATTTTTATAAAATCCGTATTAATAATTCGACCACTAAATTCCAAAATCTCAAACTAACTTCCGTCCTCTTCAAGACATCTTCTACATCAGGAATCACATTAAACGACCATTACATTATCAAAGTTGAAATATTCCTCACAAGGTTGATAGCTTCTTCTAGCTGTTATTCTTATTCTATTTAAAGCTTCTCTAGCCTGCTTGTTTCTCTGTAGAGCGATTCGGTTGTCGGAGATAAGAACTCCGCGTAAAGTAGAGCCCTGATTTTGGTAGAACCCCCTTTCAACACCTCTTTCTAGGATCTTTGATCGTTAGGATCCTTGAACGTTACTGTGAACAATGGAATCTTACTGTAAATCACAATAAATCAAAAATTATGGTTTCCCGTAGAGGAGGAAGGTTATCCTCTTCCGAGGAATGGTTTTATAAAAACAGCAAAATTGAAATTGTTAACTCCTATAAATATCTTGGTGTTATCTTGACTCATCGCCTCTCTTTCACTTCACATAGTAGCAATGGAATCACTTCTGCTACACTAGGTATTAATATGACTTGGTCAAACTTCATACTAAGTAATTGCCTACCTATAAATGCTAAGCTTCAGTTTTTCAAAACGGTTTGTCGTTCGGTAGCTTGCTACGGTGCTCAGGTTTGAGGGTTTCATAGTTATGATGCCTTAGAAAAGTTTCAAAGATACTTTCTGAAGAAATTATTTGCCCTCCCTGCTTACACCCCTAACTATATGCTCGCCTTGGAAACTCCACTTGAATATATGCAGTGTTTTACTCTTAACTTCATCTAAAATATTGTATTAAAATTCTATCTCAGGAATACCACCGATTGCCTAAAATACTTGCTACTCAAATAATTTAAAAAAAAAAAAATCTTCTGGTTTAAACATTTAGTTTCGCTAGTCAGCCATTACTCCTGCACGGTCACACCAACATTAGATAGCCTTTCTTCTTGGCGTACTTTACCCCTCGAGCTTCCATCCCAGATTGAGTCCGACATTCGTGAAGAGGCTGTGAGACGGGCTACTTCCACTGATCGTTTTCTTCTTTATAAAGTGCTAATAGCAGAATATCCCAATTTCATAACGGAGAGTCTATTTGAGATCTTAAAGCTTATGGATCTCAGCTGGTTTTTCAAAATTAGAGGGAAACTTCTTTATCTAAATTTTAGGCCATGGGTGGATAGAGATATAATAAATGAAAAATGTTCCCTTTGCTCTTATGGTGTTCGCGAGGATTTATACCATTTCCTTGGAGAATATCCTATCCTGGTGGAGCTTCGGCTACTCTTTCGGCAAATCTTTTCTCTCTAGGCTAGAGATAATTCAATTTTTAACTGGCCAAATATCCTGTTTAGCACTGATTCACTCGCCATGTCTTTCAAATCAGACTTGAATGGGTAGCGGATTCGACTTAATAATATCTCCCTTCTATGTTGGTTACCTTACTCATATTTCCATTTTTATTATTATCATAATAGGTATATTTTTCTCGAGCATTTTATACCATTGTATTTTACTTTGATTACGGTATTTTTTCCGTTCTTTTTCCTATTTGTTTGTTTATATTATTATTTTTTTCATCCAGAGATTTTGTATTTTTTATTTGTATTTAATATTAGTTTCTCAGTTTCTTTGAAATGTGCCTACTACAAAACAGTTTTTTTTTTCTTTTTTTAATATACTGTATATAATATATATATATATTTATTTGCTTATGTATTATATTTATTATTTTTTTAAATGTAATATATATATATATTTATTTTTTATTTACTTTTCTTAAGCACGGGTTGTACTTATATTCCGCACTCACAATATGATTACTTCTCGTTAATAATAACTAAAGTTTATTATTAATAATAAAATCAATAAAAGATAATATTTCCCTTAACTTTATAACTTCGTAATTGCTTATGCCATGCTTCTAATACTTTTTGTCATTTCTCTATTTTCGTATTTATCTTAATAAAGTATTATCATCATTATTATTATTTTCTTGCCTGCTTTTTCATCAGGAAATTTGCTTATACTTGAAGCTAACCAAAATACCTTATGCCCGTTCCAACATCTGCAGTCGCGCCTTAAATTAAAAAAAATAAGATTATAAAAATATATATAAAAAAAATAATGTACGTTTCTTTCTACTGATTTGATTTTCTTCTCTTGGTTTTTTTATGTTCTTGATACACGAATAATGATTATATTATATGGCTAGCCATTTTTAAGGGATTAATGCCTCTGTAGTTATGATACAGCACAATCTAATTCTTTCAAACTGGAGCTAAAGTAAAATAAAATTACAAATTGGCTAGATTTTCTCTACATTACGCTGTATTTAACAATGAAAATATTCTTCACAGTCCACTCTGATTGCGATACAAAAGTCCTTATGGACCAATAGAGATTTCTTTACAAACTATATCATAGGACAGTGACCGCTGCGGAAGCATATGCAATACATCTAACCTAGAATATAAATTACCTTAAAATAAAACACATTCCTGTTCTATTTTACTACCAGGTTCTGTATGTAGAACTGAACTAAACAATTTAGAGCTCCTCAGCAAGGCAAGCTCATGAACCTCTTACTTGCAAGAATTACCCCATCAATAGTGCCGTATGTTTTTAATCACAATTACATTTTATTTTTACACTTACTAAGAGATGGTTAGCGGAAGTATATCTAGGATGTGACCCGTTTTTTTTTTTCTTGGATGATATCTAATTTTGTTAATATTAAGTTAACATTCATGTGAACATACGCAAGCTTAACTAAATTCAGGAAGTTTAGGATCCGATAAATTAAAAAGTCTATCTTTAATCGCCTCAGTTTTTTTCTTTAAAATTAATATTAAAAAAACAAAAAAAAATGAGTTGTTAGGAATTGTGTGAACATTTTGGGTGAAGCATGTGCGTTCAACAGAGTGATAGTAAATTTGGACAGCTGGGCATACCCTCAGAGCCAACAGGGCATAACCCTCAGTATTAGGGAACTAAACTTTTTTTTGTGTATCAGATCTATGTATCATAGCTGGAAGATAACATGCACGATTTCCAGCACCGATGCTGGCGCAAAATCCTGCTGCAGCGCACTCATATTTGCAATTACATCATTCAAAAGAATCCTTAGTTCAAACAAATACATTCATTCGAAAATTTCACTCGTACAATCAAAACCTGAAAACTAAACGCTACATATTCCGCTGAAATATGGGATGGAGTACTCGATATTCCTCGCACCCCTATCCTTAAACTTAATTAAAAAAAATATTTACACTATTTACACTCATTCAAACTCACATTCATCTGGTTGCCGGGGTTGCGAATCCCGGCTCAGACCCATCCCTCCAAGAGCTAGTGGCTCCCAATGTTAAAAACAGTGCAGGAAGACTTCCTACACGTCCAAAAGTTGCCACCCCTGGCCGGTATTGGTCCACCCCCCCACACTGATTCACTAGTCATTCATGCTTTAAAATCAGGACCTAACTTTGTTACTCACACATGTTGGTTGTATATAATTATGTGGGGAGGTTATAAGGTTATGTTATTATGTGTATGTAATTAATGGCGAAATGTAATTAATGGAATTATTGCATTTTGCCATTAATCACATACACATAGTAACATAACCTTATAACCTCCCCACATATTTATATACAACTAACAAGTGTAACAAGTAACAGAAATATTACGTTGAAGTGAACTCTCTACACGAACTTGGTGAAATTGCTCTGACGATGATGAAAATCCGAAACCGGTCAGGAAGAAAATAAATATGCATGCTACGACAGATAAAATACCAGATGTTATTGTAATGAAATGACATGGCAGGGTCATAGCAATGTCAAACCTTCACAACACATAACAAAGAAAGAATAAATTATAACTAGTGGCCTAGCCGGCTGCTGTCTTTAAGACAAGGCCGCGGCCAAACAAACAAAACCAAGGGTCAATGCTTTACATCAAAGCAAGCAACCGCTAAGGCTGGCCACTGACCTAAATCATTGGTCACCGAAATAACCAAGGTTGCACAAGGTCGCACACTAGGACAAATGTCTTGATGTGAGTGTTGCTAACACTAATATATAAACTTCGCTCCATTGGAAAAGGGGATGATTATATGATTATACTTCAGTACGTCTTCAAGATTATTATACGAGCAGCAGTTCCCGCGTCCCTACACAGGTTTTATTTATACTTATTTCCTTAGTTGTGCATCTTAGTTCATTTATTTTAATCATTCTAAATTATTAGTTATTTATCTCCTATTTATTTCTAGTATTTCTTATTAATAGTTACCGTTACTCACGTTTAAATTATTTTACAAATACAGTCTATTTTTATAAATTCCGTGTTAATAATTCGAGCACTAACTTCCAAAAATCTCTAAACTAACTTCTGCCCTCTTCAAGACATCTACTACATACCACAGGAATCACAATAAACAATTCCACTACATTATCTAGCATTGCGGATCCATCCACATATTCAACATATACTTATCCATTCACGATAAACAAATTTATAAGAACTTAGTAGTTTGCAAGTAAAAATATTTAGTTTTAATTTAGTAGTATTAAAATTAGCTGGTCTAAGAGAATTTGATGAACTATTTGCTGAAAATTTAATGTAAAAAAAAAATAAATAAAAGATAATACTTTCCTTAAAGACTTCGTAATTCCCAAAAATAAACACATATTTTTTTTACTATAAATTAGAACATTCAAAACCCAAATATATGGCAGTAATAGCAATATAAGAGAGTAAGTTTTAATGACTTATTTACTATAATTTAATGTTTTTCTTTCTCCCACCTTCTTTTCATTTAAAAACATATGAAAGAAATGGAAAAATAAAAATAAATACAAATAAACAAAAAACAGTATGGCCCTCACTGGAAACATTATTTCGTCTATAGCAGTAAGAACATGGTGCGGTAAAATACACAAGTGGTCGGGGATGATAGAGTAGTACATAGAGAGAGGCAGGATGGAGCGAACCAACCGGTGAGGATAAGGAGAAAAGTAGAAACGAACATTGATGTTGGTAGTATGAAAGGAATGGATGATAGGGGGTGGATGGTAGAAACACCGGCCGAAACCTTTAATTAAAACTAGAAGGGGCAACTTTAGTCCAGAAACTCGTTAAAGACCGTGTCTGGGAAAGATAAAGCACAAAAGATAACTTGCGTCTTTATACAGAAAAAGCTTACACTCATTCCTTGCTAGAAGCTCTTCAGCTTTATTAAATAAGAGAATATGGACTTAGTTATTTCTCTTATTTCTTTCTGTTTATTTTTATATTTATATATTAAAATAAAAAATACCTATATTTTTACCTTATATGCACTTAAAAATAAGTAAGAGAAAGTAAAAAGTAATATTATATATTTTTTTAAATGATTAGTAATCGCTTAAATAATGAATTGATTCAAATAATAAATATTTACTATTATATCGGCTTATTTTTAAAACTCCAAAGATGAAACAACGAGGGTAGGTACTATAATCGTTTCAATAGCAGATTGGTTGAAGTGTTTTTTTAAAAATCTTGATGTAAAACACTCTCACATAACTGCAATTTTCATAGTTTAACTGACTAATTTTCTGCTAATGTGCAATTCATACTGTTTAGATATTTAGTTGCCTTCAATTTACATGAATGGGAAAAATCTAAACTTCATGCATCAACATTTTCGGGTAAAGCATAAAACTTGCTTTCCTCAAAACCTTCCCTTAAATGTATTTATTTCCGGAAAAAGTCACAAACAAAAGTGATGGAAAGATAGGTCGCTCTGTATTTGTATTTAGGTATACCAAGTTTAATGACAGCCGTCAATGCTGTTTTGATGAAAATCGCGTTGAAGTACGAAAAAAAAAAAATGAAATAAAACAAAGCTAACGTAGATAAAATTAATAAAATGCTAGGCCAGAAAAATAAGATTACAGAGGAGAAATCTATTATAATGGAGTTGTTGAGGAGAGAAATTAGGTTTGATTAAATGAACGAGATATGAAGTCACTACTATAATGTAACTAAGTTTACACTAACTGCACTGGATTTTATAATGAAAATGATAGAATGAATGGTGTGAGTAAAGATATGACACGATGCGATGTATAGTTGTATGGTTGAATCTGATAGATAATCTCTAGATAGATTCCAACTGGCTTATACGCACAGGTTCTCCCACTCTAGCCTACCTAAGTCAGAGAGTAGTCTCTGTTAACCAGAGGGGGCCTCTCTTCTCTCTGCTATGGTTGCATTATCTTTGCGGTACCATAACATCTATTGATTATTAAAAAATCACTGAACCAACTAATTGGCGTATCAAAATTCCGGCATTACATGTTATATTGTATATATAGGGTGTCCCATTTAAACGGGCCACTTTTGAAATAACTCTTAAACGAAGAAAGATATCTAAAAAGTCAACGTAACGTTTGTTGAAGTATTTTTTTTTTAATTTAAGGCGTCTCAACATCTCGTGCCGTCATTGCGCCCGGAGCCTTCTCAGTGCAACTGCCGGCCTCCGGACAGTGTTTCTCTCGTTACAGACAACACTGTCCATCACCGGTATAGTGAGCTGTAGAGGGCTCCTAGGAAGAGAAAAAATCTAAGGGTAGCACGGCTGGATTCGAACCGTGATCTCCGCGTTGCTAGTCCAGCGCGCTAGCCTGAGCTAATCCCTTCCCTAAATTTGTGAAGTTTTTGCTGTAGTTTGATTGGGGTTAAAGTATTTGATCTTAAATCGGTGATGAAAGTTGCAATTTCCTTTTGACTCCCCCCACTTTTCACTACGTATTGAAAACTACTAAAAAAAAAAACTGAGAAGAAGAATATGCCATAATTTCACTTCAATATTCAAATTTTGCCGAGATACTCAATCATGAAGATTAAATTTTTCGTAGATATTGTCCTATTTCTTTGTTTACATAAACTAAAATTAAAGCGGATTTTCTTATTAATTTCGAATAAATAAGAGAGAGTTCAAATGCTGGACAACACTTAAAAACCTCTTTAGAACCATTAGGGACTTAAAAATCAGGTAAAACTTCATTAAAAGATAACAATATTCCAAATTATTTACAAAAAATCTATAAGAAAATATTTCTGGAGTTAAATCTGGCGAGGAGAAAAGTGAATGAGATGTTCAGTAGCCGCTGCATCGGGAGATAGGGACCGGTAAGCTGGCCTTCCAGATCGCCAGATTTAATCCCTCTTGAATTTTTTCTTTAGGGATATCACAAAGAAAAAATTTATGTCAGGGAACCAACAACTCCAGAAGCAATTAGAGAAGACTTAATCCAAACCTGCTCAGCAATTCCGGCAGACATGATATGGTTAGCAACTTCATTTATTGGGTAGCGACTGCGGCACTTCTGCCGGTTAAGCCGAGGAGGTCATTTTCAATAAATAGGAAATATTTTTTTTTTTTATAGATTTTTGTAAATAAACTGGAATATTGTTTGGTTTTAATGATATTTTACTTGATTTTTAAGTCCCTAATGGTTCTAAAATAGGTTTTAAATGTTGTCAGCATTGAGTGCTTTTATTTATTAGAAATCCTCTTTATTTAATAAGAGAATCCGCTTTTAATTTTAGTTTATGAAACAGAAAAATAGGAAAAAAAAACGACGAAAATTTAATCTTTATGATTGAATATCTCGACAATGATTTGAAATATTGAAGTGAAATTAACGGTATTATTCTTCATTTGTTTAGTAGTTTTCAATACAGTAGTAAAAAGTGGGGGTCAAAAAGAAATCGCAACATTCAATCACCGATTTAAGGTGTAAGGCGGCAATAAAATCACATAACATTACCACCATCATAAACTAGAGCGCAAATAATTCAACAAACGTTATGTTCGTTTTTTTTTTTTTATATCTTTCTTCGTTTAAGAGTTATTTCAAAAAAGTGGCAGCGTTCAAATGGGACACCTTGTAGAGTGAAAAACGTTTAACACGAAAACGCATAACATTAAAAATTCGGTTAACACGAAATCATACTACGAATCCCGACAAAATACTAATATGTTATTTCATACTTTTTTTTCTCTTTTAACACGAAAGAAATACAGCTTAACACGAAAAGATTTCATTTCTCGGACGAACAAATATACCTATTTTCTGCAGACACATCGGTCACGCAGATTTTTTGGCTTATTATTATTTTTTTTTTATAAGACAATTAAACAATGGGTGCCATTGTTGCTAGGTTTCCCGCTAGGTATCTTTGAGTAGATAAAGGCACCGCCATTATTATTATTATTATTATTTTTATTTTACCTAAATAAATTACATAACAAGTAACATAAGGTACGTCAAAATTACATAATAAACAATAAGTTTGCTAGTTCAAGTAGTCCTTGCTCTGATGTTTGCACTTTGTTCTCACTAGAAAATAAACACTATCCAACACTGTATTTAGTCTATCCTGAAGTGTCCCAGCGCCCACTTCTCTTCCAGAAACTCATTTATTTTATAAAAACTGTTTTCCTTAAAGAAATGTTTTAACGTTTTCTTAAATGGTTCAGTCTTCAGACCCATTATTTCCCTCGGCAGTTTGTTAAACAATCTTACACTCATCGCACTTGGAGCTAACTCCGACTTCGCCAATCTTCTCACTGGTAAGTGTAGATTATTTTTATTTCTAATATTGTAAGAGTGTTTATCTCCTCTACATTCCATATTTTTCTTTCCTTTTAGATTAACCAGACACTTAAAAATATACAGTGAGGTCAGTGTCATTATTTTGTGAGTCTGGAACAATTTTCTACAACTATCTCTTGGTTGCTTTCTGTAAATGATTCTTATTGCCTTCTTTTGCAGTCTGAATGTGGTTACAGCGTCAGGCGCTCCTCCCCATAGTACTATCCCATAAGACAGTTTGGAGTGGAATAAACCAAAGTACGCATTGTCAAAACGTTTCAGTTAGATATCGATTTCGGCGAATTTTGTGTTAAAATCAGCGAATTTTATGTTGTTTTTTTTTTGTAATTTTAATACATAAACTTATTTTTTTTTTTAAGTGTACAATGGCAGAGAAACCGCTTTTCTATCATTTAACACGAAATTCTTTTAACAGTTTCGTTTTAAATATCACTCTATATATATATATATATATATATGTGTGTGTGTGTGTGTTTATGTACGTGTGTGTTAAAAGTATAAAAGAAGAAAATAAACATAAAATAAACATAATATTTTAAAAGAAAAATAAGAAATAAAAAATGGTAAAAGTTAAAATCCAGGATTAGTTTAGAAGGAAGTTTGGAGCCAACTCGGTAAAATTCTATCTTTTCCATTAGTATAATGTTGACTTTGAAAAAAGAAGATTTTCTTTTTTTATATTTTTAAAAGCAATAAATACTTGTTATTGATTTAAGAACCTAAATAGAAAATAAACACATAAAAACCAACGTCATATGTAATGTACATTCACTTAAAGGGAAAAGACAAATAAAAGACAAAAGTCAGTTGAGAAAGATGAGATATGTTTGGAAGTTTATTGGTAATATAAGATGGTTTCAATAAGTTCAATAATATACAGATTGTGTAAAAGCCAAACAACAATCCCTATAATAATATAAATAAAAATATATAGTTTTACAGTGGTAATTTCTATATTTTATAAAATCAATAACTAAAGTATATAGAAATTTTTTGAGTTTTTAATATTGATAAAAATAAACATTTAAGGAACACACAATTATGTCTGAATGAGATAAATTGGTAAAAAAAAAAAAAGGTACACTCCCGACCTTTTCTTGATGCGAATCGTCGTCCTCAACAAAAGAAACCAGAATTTCAAAATTAGTTTGTATAAAAGTTAATTGCTTTTAATTCAAAAGCGGTAATAAAATTTATATAGTTAAAAGATATTTTATGGTATAGGTCAGCCTGTGGAGGTCGTTAACAACTATAAATATTTGGGTGTGGTTCTGACGCCCCGTCTCTCTCTCAACAATCATCTATTAGAGAAAGTGACATTGTCAAAGAGAATCCTCAATGTCATGTGGTCTGGCTATCTCTCGATACCTCTCCCATTTAAATTCCAAGTTTTTAATTCCATCTGTCGCTCAGTAGTATGTTATGCGGCCCAAGTGTGGGGTTTCCAAAGATATGATATTGTTGAAAGTTTCCAGAGTTTTTTCATTAAAAAATTATTTGCACTGCCCACATCTTCGCCTAACTATATGCTCTATATTGAGACCGCTGTAGATCTTCTAGTGATATTCACTTTAAAACTGCATTTTAAATATGTTCTAAGAACTTTGGATCTTCCCCGGTATTGTTTGCCTAGAATTCTAGCTCTGGAAATTATCAACAAAAAAATTTACTGGTTTCGGCATTGGTTAGACTTGGCCCAGAAGTATTCCAGCGACTTTGTTCCCGATGTGGAGAATGTATCTGCTTTGAAAGACCAATTATCCTCTCGGTTAATTACGATGAAAGCAGTTCATCGACAGGAGTTTCTGGGCAGGGTCTCTCTTTCATCCCGTTTCCTTCTATATAAAGAGCTGAATCATTCTTTCAATTTTTGTTGTTTGAATGAGGATCATTCTTCGGATTTATCTCTCACTGAACTCCGTTGGATCTTTAGGCTGAGATGTGAGCTAGTCTACTTGAATCATACACCATGGCTCCGAAAAGAGATTGAGCTGTGCGCCCTCTGTAATTCAAGATGTATTGAGGATGTAGTACACTTTCTTGGCGTTTGCTAAATCCTTGCTGAGCTCCGGAGATTATATTTGGGATATTCAGTACTTGCAAGACTCCATCTTATTTCCTTATTGAACGGATCTTCTGGCTGCCGTTCCCTAATTAAATATGCTCGCCATGCCTGGTCGTATCGGTATCAGCTTATACAAGAATTTAATTTCTAAACATGTATGACTTTGGTATATACCTATAATATTTTTTGTGTTCTCAAAGTTGTTTTATTTTTTGTTATTTCTCCTTGTACTATTTTTTGTTCCTATTTCAGGTTACGTTAATTCTTCTTTCTGTTTATACACTTATTTTATTTTTTCTTCTCTTATCTTATTATGTACCTATATAAATTTATGAAAGTAATATCGACCCCAGCTTACGGATTAATCCAAGCCGTAAAATACTTATGACGGCGTTTTATTTGTCATTTGTACTTTCAAAGATCAATAAAGTATTATTATTATTATTATTATTTTATGGTATATCAATTTATTGGTATAAAAGCCTACAAAAAAGCCACTGAATTACCTACGTCGCCTAAACTTAGTGAGCTACTGCTCCTAACTAAGCTCATTATAAGTAAATTTTATTCTATTTTGACTAAGAATTGAGCTTCCCAAAACAAACATCAGAATTTCGCACAACAGATACTCAATTAAAATCCATGCTTCAGAACCTAAAATTAAATTTTAACTTGAATCTCAGTTATTATTTGGAAACTAGAAGATGACATTCTATGGCTTGTAAGCTACATTCACAATCGATAACGACTTTACGCAAACTATATTGAATCAACCATAAGTTGTGTTATATTATGAGTAATGGTTGTTAATGCCCGGGATATCTGTTGCATGCAGTTACTTGGGGAATAGCGACTCCACCGGTCAACTCAGTACTCCATGTATTTCGTCAGAACAGTACACTCTACACTTTACAGACAAGGACAAACATATTACACAAACTAGGGTATCTGTCGCTAGTTAATTGGCGAAAGCCAAGGTTAAGGGAAGGGATTAGCTAAGTGGTAGCGCACTGGACTAGCATCGCGAAGGTCTGGGGTTCGAATCCAGCATGCTGCCCTTAGATGTTCTCTTCTTAGGAGCCTCTACAACTCTCTGTACGGTGATGAGCAGTGTAGTCTGTAGCTAGAGAAACGGTGATGGGCAGTGTTGTCTGTAGCTAGAGTACACTGCTTCGAATCCGGCAGTGCACTGAGAAGGCCCCGGGGTGCAATAATGCCCTAAAACAATCTGCAATTTACCGGTATAAAATATTAATAATACAAGTAAATATCTGGTGTAAAACGCACAAACGACACATTGGAAATTAATACAAATTAGTGGAAATATTTTCATTAAAATTCAGTGTAATGTTTCACAAACGTTTAATTGGGACATGCCATAAAAAGGGGTGGTAGTCATAATATTTATATGATTGTAATTTGTGTGGCAGTGCGCGTTAACTATTTATTTATTTACGGGGCAATGCCCATTTTTAAAAATAAAAACTTGCACAAATAATAAAAATGAATTAATTCTCTAATAAACACTGAATACATTAAAATGATATGAATTATGAAAGTAACAGAACAAAAAAATTAAATAAAAATGTGTGGAAATAAAACAAAAACAAAAAATCTGGAGTGAAACTCACACAACTTCCCCTTACTCCAATTTTCAAAATTGTAATTGAAAATTTTTCGAGTTTGTGTACAAAATTTGATGAAATTCATTGGATTTCGTCGAAAACTAACAAAAATGTTCAGTAAAAGCGCACTTCCGGTTTACTAATTTTCTTGAAACTCGGCATTTTGGCAGTGTATTTATTTCTAATTAATTTTGTTTGGATGGTCGAATAAATGTATAATCAACATTGATAGCCCTTTAGAGAAAAACCTAACTCCACCCCTCCTCCAAAAACTTCCTTAAATGACTTTACCAGGAGAAAAGTTTCAAATAAAAGTTATAGTTCTTTATATGTGTAGTATTTTCACCAAAATCGTTGGAGCCGTTTTCGATAAAATACCAGAAAACTGAAAAATACGTTTCAATAAAAACGCACTTCCAGTCATCCAATTTTTTCAAACTCGGAATTTAAACAACATATTTAATTTTATTATTAATATTATTTAGATGATAGAATTGTATAATAAACTAAAATAGCACTTTTGAGGCAAACCTTACCCATCCCCTCCCTCAAAAGTGCCCTTAAATGAATTTTTGTCGAAGAAATGTTACAAATAAAAGAAGTAGCTCTATGTATATGTAGTTGATATAACAAATTTGATGAATATCGTCGGGGCCATTTTTGAGAAAATTGCAAAAAGTAAACAAAAAAAAAACTAGTTAAATGGTACTTCCGGTTGACGAATTTTGACATTTTACGTACTGTGAGATCCCATAGAGATAACTAAACGGAATTGCCAACTTTCTACGGTTTTTCTTTCAGGCCATTGGCTAAATACACTTTTCTTGGACTCAGGGGACCTCAAAAAGGATATTTTCGGTAAAAACTCGATATCGTAAACGTACTTTGGAAACTATA
Source organism: Triatoma infestans (assembly GCA_011037195.1). Taxonomy (NCBI): domain Eukaryota; kingdom Metazoa; phylum Arthropoda; class Insecta; order Hemiptera; family Reduviidae; genus Triatoma; species Triatoma infestans. The sequence continues at coordinate 55,864 of JAAEAF010005477.1, forward strand.
GGATGAACTGTTTTTCGTTCAGGCCATTTGCTAAAAACAACTTTCTTGGACTCAGGGCATCTCAAAACGGATATTTCTGGTAAAAACTCGATATAGAAAATTTGACATGATTACAATACTTCCTCTTATTAGGAGTAAGAGAAAGTAAAAAATATTAAGAACTGTCATTATGAATATGCATTAAAATAGTAGATTAGTATAAAAAATATGAAACAAAAATAATAGTAAAAATCAAGTTAAGATTATGAAATCAAATGTTTTATGTTTAAAAAAATAAACAATCTGGAATTTTTATATATAAATGAGCATGTGAAGAGTCATAGTGTTTAATTATGTGATTAATTAGAAAGTTAAGGGAATATAATGCACGAGTAATATCCGTCTTATAAGTATACATAAAAAAAATCAAATGTAAACTATAAAAACTATATATATATATATAAACTAAAACTATTATTAAATGGACTATGCAGAATTGAGACACTAAAATAAATGCTGTACCAGCGAAAGTTGTTTTCAAAGTTTCTTTGAAACTATTTTTAGTAATATTGTTTAGATCAATATCCTCTGGAAGACTAATAGCAAGGAATATCATTCTGTTAAGAGGGGAATGATAGATGATGATAACCAATAAATCTTGTAGCGGCAGTTTAAATTTTAATCTAACAGGTCCGCCAGAAGTGCCCTAATATCAGTTTTCCAGAAATATGTTACGAATATAAGTGATAGGCTTAATTCTGAGCCGTCAATATTTCAAGTTTGACGAAAATCATTCGGACTTGATTTTTCCTGTTTAAACACAATATACTTTAAAAATTTGACAATTTTTTTGTAGTTTACAGATTATAATGTTTTAATATTAGAAAATTTATAAATATACCAATATTGCCTTACGCAGCGCCATCTTGGAATTTTGCCTGTAACACTAATATGCAAAAGTTGCAGCGTATTCAAAATAAATTCTTAATGCTAACTATCGATTGTCCCATGTTACATACAAATTAATTCCTTCATGTGATAACGACCGTCCAAATGATTTTAGATTATATACTAGAAATTTCAAGGAATTTGTTATGTATTTCTGGAGTTTTAAGGTATCATAGTGCAGACAAAATACGTAACTTTTTTCTTTGGCCTTTATTTTGATCGCCTACGTCTAGATTCCCGCCACATCCCAGGCAGGGGGGTAAATACCTTTTCGCTCCGCGTGGAGAGCTGACATACTTCCGACAGAAGAGAGACGCCATTACTCTATCATTTTCTAATCTTGAAGATCATTTGCTGTCTGTTTTAATTCTGAATTTGTTTAACAGAGTTTTGCTCAGATGTTTTTGATTCTTCAATGTTTAAGTGTTATATTTACTAAAAGAAGTGTTGCATTTACTTCCTGAGTTGCATCATCAGTTACACCCTCATTTCATGATACATTTAATCATTCTTTTGATCATTTAATTCATTATTTAGTGCCTATTAAGGGCCTTTACAGCTGTGGTGACCATTAATTCAACCAACTTCAGCCAGCGTCAAACCTGGCACATGCAAATTGCTTACATTACAATCAATTAACTTCTTACAACCATCTGTGAGTAAAGATAATTTTCTTACTTTCCCTTCCTTTATATCTGTAACTCATTTTGTATTTCATTTTAGTTATTATAAGTTGGCAGGTGCCATTTGTGCGATTCATGAAATCGCCCATAAAGATAGATGTCTCTTGACTGTCTACTTAAATTATGTGTTCCGGTTGGACGTAATCTATTCACCACAGAAAACGATTTCCTATTTAATGAACTGTGATAGGCTATAACATTCCGAGATTCTCAGGTTCTACAAATCTGCCTAATTGTAGTGGTCCTGCGACTGATGTGACAACATCTTCTAACCAGCAACTTCATGGATAGCTCTGGAAGGGTTTCGGACAATCGGTGCGATTCCCAGAGCTTACACACTAGTCAGTGAACGTTTTCAATTCCAGTTGTGAGGCAAAAGGAGTGGGGAGCAATTAATTCTTCAATAAAGCTATTGTTACACCAGGATTACTTGTTTCTATGTCTTTTGTTTCTACACTACCCCTTTACCCCACTTATTTCAGCAAGATCTGCCTATGGTCTCTTACCGGAATTCCTGCAGAGTTCAAATTTCCCGGAAACCAGATTATGGTACCAGATGAATTAATCACTGGGCAAGCTAACACGCTACAGAATTACTTTGGGAATAATGAAGAACATGTAAAAACAGTTTAATTTGTAATATAGGAAAATATAATAATAGTATGGGTTTGTAAATATTATTTTGAATTAGTTCAAGTTAAAGTTAAGAGTTTTCAGCTCTATTGGGTTTTTTAATGGTCATTTTTTCCGAGTTATGTGATAGTCTCATTATTTGGTTATTATTTATGTTAAGTACCGAGTTAAGCACAAATGTTCTGACAGTCTATATGTTAGTAATGTATATTTGTAAATACTAACCTTAAATAAATGTATGTTTTTGTATTTTCATTTATAAATACCGTAAACATTTGTAAATTCATAAATAAAAATTGATAATAATCGATTATTTGTAAAATTCATACTCTACTTTTGTATTACACTTATTACCTGAATATGATACACTTACACATTTTAGTGTATCAACTAAATTTCGCATTGCTTGACAAAAAACATCCTGATGATGGGCGAACGCCCAAAACCGGACGCGGACTATAAAAAGAAGCAGGCTATCACGAAAAAAATCTCTGATATACCCTTAAATGCCTCTCACTTTTTTAAAAATATTTTTTTCTAAGAAAACTCTGAAGAGATCTGTAGGAGCTGCAAGGTTAACTTGTATTCTAAACTCTGTTTTGGCACAGTGTACGGTTCTTTAACATATATAATATTAAGATATATTAAATGCATTGCTAGAATTCCTGATCTGAAGAAAACTAGTTAACCAGAAGTGCTACGTACAGATTATGTTTCTGAATATTTTTATAATTTTTTTGAAAATGGCATCAAAGTGTATCTTTAAACTTGGAATGCAAAAGCAAATAAAAAACTGAATTCTTTCATTAGACAAGTATTTCTGAAAAAAAAAAAATATATATATATTTTTGGGAGATTCAGCGGAATCTATGTCGTTAGATTTCAAAATGTTCCTTGAGTTTGAAGTAATTGCATTATAAGAAAAGTGTCTCTCAAGTTTCACAGATGGGGGGGGGAGGCCCTGGACTTTAACTTGTACAAGTGCGCCTCTTATCCAGTCGGCAGCCCTCACACTCATACACAAATAAACCAGCAGAAACTTCCCAAGAAATGCGGCAAATAACTAATAAAAATTTTAAGGTATCTAACTCATGAATATTTCACACAGGTCTGTGACAGCTTATGTGACAGCAACTAAAGAGAGGACAGCAAAGTAAGAGAAGAGAAACAAACCCAAGCACTCTCTCGGACTGGACTGGGAGAAACTGTATAAATATAGCGACGGACAGTCCATGAAAACACAGTTCAATATAGTTAAACACAGTTCGATATATCCACTCACTACGTGTCATTATCCACTTACCACTCTACCTTAAACATTACTCTATTGTAAAGTCCAGGCCGCCTGTATCTCTGAATTAATATATTAGTTAACCATTGTTAATAAAGTCAGTCGCATTTCATCAATCAGACAAAATTCTCTCCACCTAACACATCCGTTATAGGTTATTACACTGGACGTTTTCCAACCCCTTATTACCATAAAATATTATAATAACTTACATAATTATAAAACAATAATTTAACATTTAGTTTTAATAAAAAAAAAAAACTTGTGTCATAATAAATTTAGCAATAGTAAACATTAGTTTAAAAATTTATTAAGCGTAAAATTTCTCATATTATTTTTCAAAAACACAGAAAATTTGGAGGGAAAGGGATCAGTAGTCCAGCGCACTGGACTGCCACGCGCGGATCTCGAGTTTGAGGTCCAGCAATGCTGCCTTTAGATTTTCTCTTGCTAGGAGCCTGTACAGCACACTGTCCGGTTATGGGTAGTGTTTTCTGTAACGAGAAAACACTGTCCGGTGGGCGGCAGTTCACTGAGAAGCCTCCGAGCTTCAATGACAGATGTTGACGCATCTTTTTTAAAAAAAAGAAAAAAAAAAGGCAATATATCTTAGGCAATGATTTAAAAAATAAATAAAAAAAAATAAAAATTGAATTTATGAATTATTATACCATGTTTAAAAAAAATAAAGTTCCTTCATTTAATTCCTATTCATAAAACTGAATTAGCCTTGTAGTAAGATCGGATTTTTTTTTTAACCGTCTGACAAGGTTAGGCAATTTTTTCCAGACTATAGCTTTAATAAACTGTGATCTACAACATCTCCGTCACGTTTCATTCCTTGTGTTGATTTCTGGGGTATCATTTATCTTAATCCTTCCGTTCTATTATTGTTATTTATTTTCTTAAATTTCTATTATTATTATTATTATTATTGAAATATAATGTATAAAAAGAAATATTAAAAGTTTATACAAAAAAAAAAGTACTATAAAAAATATTATTTCCAATTTAATTTTTTGTTTAAAAATAAATTTTATACATGCTTGGATGTCGTAGACAAAGTTGCCCTAACATAAACTTCCTTGATAGAGGTACATGGTGAGTTTTTATAAGTAGATTTTGAATACATTTGTAATTTAGAAGACAAAGCTTACATCACATCCAATTAATTTGGAAATCTTATTACATCGCAGATTCTCCAAAACCAACTGTAATTAATTTTTCCGTACAAATATTTAAAAAAAAAAGAAAAATAATAAGTTTATATCTGTGCAGTTTGTATTCCAAGTTTAAAGAAAATTGTTAGCACGGCTTTTAAGAAAATTAAAAAAAAAAAAAAATCAAAAATCTAATCTTATAATGTCGCAATTATGGTTAATCGATTAGCTTCAAGTTTAGAATTTAAACAATGCTTCTTAATATATCTTAATGTTGTGGGGATTTTAGGGGAGAGATTTAATTGATGTAATGAATACAGATATAATGAATGAAGTAATATAGAGATTAACTTCTGGCACTATAATTAAATATACACTTATAATTTATTAATAAGGACTTAATTTAGAGATATAAGAAAGATAGTGTGAGAGGGAGAGTGTGTAAGAGATAAGTAGCAAGAGCGATATTTTTGGCTGTTGTGATATTGACTGGTTAGTTTGTGACGGGATGTTCGTTCAGATGGTGACGTCCTCTCACTGTTCATTGTTGAGTTCTGCTTGTATATGAACTCCTGAGATGAGGAGGGAAGCTTGAATGGTGCTTCTATTCCAATCATCTAACTGGCCTAGCGTGGAAGTAGCGATAGTAATGTTATCTTGCGGACTAGAAGGGAAGTATAGATATCGTATGTGATGATATGCCATCACATTAATATTGTATACGTGGCAGCATATTATACATTTTACTGTTTTGACACTTTAGTGGTAAGTTTAACATTGCAGCTCCCCCCAAGACCAATCAAAACTGAATATTCTTGAAACAATGCACATCAAAGTTATAGGCATATATATATGTGTAGACAACATTACAAAGTGAAGAAAATCTTTGTAGTTTTCGAGAAAATTGTAAAAAATCTGAAAAAAACAATTTTTAGTAAATAGAACCTTCGTGACAAATGGAATGGTGAATTTTCTTTTTTGGGATATTTTGTTCATACACACACACTCCCAACACAGATGCAATTTTTTGTAAATAATAGTAGTATAAATGCCATCTTTTATTCACAACATTCACAAATGAGGTTGTTGAACATTGGTTGAGCTGATGATACGTAATTTTAAATTTTGTGCAGCAAACGAACAAATACTCCATGATAGTCAAAAAAATGGATTCAGAGTTTTGGAGAGATTGACAAAATTTGTTGAAAGCATCCACGAGTTGTTTAGTATTGGCGATCGACAATAAAGCCAGTTACATTATTTAGTATCATACAATCAAAGAGATCAAAAATTTTAAAAAAATTTCTGCTTTCATATCTCTAGAAATATTACATGAATCTAGTAGCAATACTATATCTGAAACTGGCAATGGTTTGAAGAATATAGACTTGATTGTGGTTAATCTTAAATTCTTACCATATAGGGTAAAGTTAGGAATCGTGTCGCAAAGTAGGAAAGAAGACGCAGGCTTTAATTTTCTTGTTTGCCACCACGTGGCGTGTTGCAAGTTAGTCGAAGGATAAAGAGAGGTCAGAAACAAACGTTTTGCAAAATTGTTGAATATGTGGATGGGTCCGCAATGCTGGATAACAACTGGTATTTTATCCGTTATAGCATGCATATTCATTTTGTTCCAGACCGGTTTCGGATTTTCATACATCGTCAGAGCAAATTCACCAAGTTCGTGTAGAGACGTTGAGAGTTCACTTCAACGTAATGTTTCTGTTACACTCGCACTTGTCGGTTTGTTGGTTGTATATATATAACTTTTCTAATGTTTAATCATAATTTATAATAATTCCATTGTGTCATTAAATACCACACATAGTAACATAAATTTATAACCTCCCCATATATATATATATATATATTATATATTATACATATATACATATATGTAATACATATATACATATATATATGGGGAGGTTATAAATTTATGTTACTATGTGTGGTATTTAATGACACAATGGAATTATTATAAATTATGATTAAACATTAGAAAAGTGTATGATAAATAGCATGTTTTGAAGGATACTTTATAACTACACTTTAATAGTGTTGTTAAGAAGGTTCAGTGTTTTATCAAGTCCTTAATATTACGTTATTAGTATAGTATACTCCTGAAATAATTCATCGCCGCCCGCCCTTATAAAAATGACTAATAGAAACATAATCTTATAACCTCCCCACATATAAACAACCAACAAACCAACAAGTGTGATGTAACAAAAACAGTACGTTGAAGTGAACTCTCTACACGAACTTGGTGAATTTGCTCTGAAGATGGATGAAAATCCGAAACCGGTCAGGAACAATATGAATAGGCATGTTACGACAGATATTGCAAAATTCTTCAGTTATTTTATGTGTTCTTCTTTGTTGTACGAACATTTATACGCATCAGGTATATGTAGTGAATAGCTACCTGAATTTCCATATCGCTTAGTAAAATTTGTATACTACATTAATTGCAATTGAAATAAAAGATTTCCACGCTGTAATTAGCGTTGGACTCGCAGTCATAGTTTTTATGTCGTTCAGTCAGAGAGAGGTACGGCATCTCTCCTATCTATGGTTCTCCCATCTGTGAAAGACGGCCAAGTGTATGGTACTTATATTTTGCTTCTGGAAAAAAGGAGAATGTCATTATTTTGAAATATATATATATTTTATGTAGTTAATAGCAGTTGACATATTTGTAGATAAGTATGTTTTATAGGCATTATCTCTTTAAAATATCTCCTATATTTTTCAAGCATAGTTTTGAAATGTGGATCGTCTCTGCTAATTTTATCCTATAACCGAACGGACCCCAGCCACTTGAGGAAATTTCATCAGATCACAGTTATCTGATTTTTCAAGTCAACGTAAGTGGCACAAGAGAAGTCTTATCTAATAAATCGCCTTATAAATTCAACAAAAACAAGCGAACTGGTAATTATTTCTACAAATGATTTACAAAAGCATCTGTGGCTTTCTAGGTGGGGGGAAGCAAGTGCTGCTGATTTAGATGATCATTTAGATGAATATATATATATATATTTGTTAATAAATAATATGTATATATAAATATAAATATATATATAAATATTTATATTTGTTGCATCCGCATACTCAAAGATTATTCTCTAGAAACATTTTTTCGAACTCAGAGGTACTCAAAATATCTATTGGATGGGAATTCGATTTCAAAAATTCGGCACGATCACAATACGTCCTGTTATAGTTAGCAAGTGAATGTAAAAAAGTATATTACAAAAAGCGAAAAATAATTAGGTATATAAAATAAATCAAATAACCTAATATATCATGACGTCTGCATAATATATCATAGCGTCTGCAATGGTGGAAAGAACATCAAGGCAGAAACAGGCGAAATTCTTTGTTAAAAGACATTTACCTATATTTAAGGAATATAAGGCTAATTGTCGGTCTACTAACCGGGCATTGTAGGCTGAATAGACACATGCACCAATTACTACTTGCTGACACGCGTTGTGCCGATACTGTAAGGCCGAGGAGGAAACCCCGGTGAACATCCTTTGTGATTGTGCCTGGCGAGGACAAGGTTTCTTCAATTGGGGACTAGCAATCTCAAAGCCACGAGCTTCATGACGGAGCCACTTGAAGCTTTGCTAGGCCTGATTAAGAAGGCGAAGCTGAGGGATGTGCTTTAAACCCAGTGGATCCACAGTAGACCTCTCAATCAAGATCGCAATGGAATGAGGCATAGTCCTCCCCAATCTAATCTAAATCTGTCATTCATGGATTTATGTAGCAATTATTATTCTTATTATTTTTATTAATAATTTATTATTCTCTTATGTATAGATTTGCCATATTATTGTCGGGTTATAAGATTCATATTATAGCAGCGCATAGACATATTTTTGATAAATCAATCCTTTGCCAAAAAATAAATAATAAAAATAAAAGAAATATAAATAATTCATATGTCACAAGGAAGAGGGAAAAATAGAAAAAACACATCTCGTTATATTTCGGTCAATATTGACTTAACTGGAGGAAAAAAAAAAGAGAAACCTGCCGCTCCCTTCTTTACCACACCCAGCTTTCTTTCTTCTGTTTGGAATCAGGGTTTGTACTTACCAAAATAAACATTCCATGTAAAGCTCACACAAACAATTCTACAAAAAAGATTTCACTTATAATTTAGATAATAAGATAAGATATAAAAATACGATAAGATATAAAATATAACATGTTATTTAAAGAAATAAGATAAACGAAATTATATCATTTCTTAAAAAGAAAAATAAAAGCTGGAACATTTTTTTAATTTTGAAGTTTTGGGATCTACTCTTTTATAGTAGAGCACTCCATATATAAAAGTATGCCATATTATCTGTTAATAACTCAGTACATGATTACCCTAAACACAAAAAGCTGATGTGAAACCCTATTAGACCCTTTTACTAACTGCTGTTATACAATTATGTATAAAATGACGAATTTTATTTTAACATCCAATTTTATTCATTTGTCCTAACATAATTAGGGAGGTAAGTGGAAGGAAAAAATCCTTCCAAGCAGGTATTAGAAACGATTACATGATGGTCTAGAAGAAAGCGCCATTAACATTGAACCAACCCATAATTAATATTTGAAATTTAAAACCATGAATTCCGCAAAACTACTTAAAAAATCAAGTTTTTCGTTAAAATATTTCAAATAATAGAGATAGATATTTGTGTACGTATATAGATAGTATATCACGTAATGATAAAGCAGACATTTTATAAAGAGAATTTAGATGAATTAATAAAATCCTTTTCTGAATCCTCATTAGATCCGCAGGAGTATTATATTTAGATTCTCTGGTTAATGCACTAAAATCACATTGTTCCACTTCCAAAGTCGCTTCTTCTTTTAGTTTAAGTGTAGTACATACAAACTCCAGGTTTAATGCTAAATGTCTCCGTGTGAGAAACAAATCCTTTTCTCTTCTTAACTTGTTACGTAGAATGGATTCTGAGGTAAAATTCTCATATTTTGAATCAATTAAAACAAAAATCCCACTGTTTAAAAGCGAAAAATGAATTTTTTACAAACACTGCTAAGCTGTTTGCAGCCACTAAATAATCGAGAGAACTTTGGCCTTTGGTAAAACATTATAAGGGAGAGAACTTTATATGTGACAATAATATTAGTATGAAAGCCTAATTTTTACAATATCCTAAATCCCTTATCAAATCTATCTTTCATTTCTTTGCAGATTCCTGTTATTCCTGTCCGCTTTTGGACTCCTCTTCTGTTGTAATTCAGTTATCTCTAATCTAAAAGTAATAAAGCTTCACGGTCCTACCCGAATAACCTATGAATTTTCCAGGTAACCTTTATTAGAGAATTTTTCTTTTATTACAATTATATTTTCGATTTTTGGGTGCCTACTCTTAACTGCTTCTGTTAGTCTCTCATGTTCCCAGGATTTAAGCAAAGTGATGTGAATGATGTTGTCTCTAATTATAGTGATATCTTCTGTCTTTAATTATAGTGACATCTTCTGTCTCGATGCAGTTGCAAAAATTTTTGTAACTCACCTTCTGCATGGGTTTGAAATGTTTGTCATAGAAAATGATTTATTAAATGAATACCCAGCAGATTTCCGTCGTGAGTATATCACAGGTGGCTATCTAACTAACATTGTTAATCTCAAATTTTTGAGAAGTCGATAGAAATTGCATTATATTTTCACTTGACTTGAAGGCCGAGTTCGATTAATGATCTCATTTATAAACTGGGTAACATGGGTTTCCTGTTTAATGTTTTGAATATTTTAAAATATCTTCTTTATAATTCTTGGTCGGAGCTTAGGGCAATTATGAAATTACGGGCTGAGGTGTTTAGTGGTGTCAGTCACGGTTGTATACTTAGTCCAATCTTATTTTCCATTTTTTTTTTTTTTTTTTTTTTTTTTTGAACAATCTTCCTCATCAGAGAATTTTTCCGAGGTACCATGCTTTAATTTGTGATAATCGACCGGTTTCGGGAGTTCACCCATCATCAGGATGTTTTGATAAAACAGCACAGACTTGCACAGAGCAAAATCATTTCAAACACTCAGTTTTCGCCTAGAATTAGAATTAGAATGATGCAGGTGGGGACTCGAACCCAAGCATTGCAGCTTGATGCTTATTGTGCTGACCCCTAAGTAGCTAGTAGAGAAAGCCCCCCTTCTTCATGAGGTCCAGGTCCTTCCCCTCCAGTCCTTCTTGAAGTAGATTTCCTCCGGACTCAGAGTGCCTAAGATCTCGTACCCAATCTGCCGATTGCAACGCAATCAAACAGCAGGTGAAAGGCCGTCTCCTCCTCCTCCTGACACTGTCTACATAGGGCTCTGAATCCACCAATCCCACCTTATGCAAATGTTTCTTTAACCTACCATGCCCAGTAAACAGGCTCGTTATCAGAGAAATCTGATACCTGCTTAGACCCAGGATTTCTCTGGTTCTTCTTCTACATAGCTCTAGCATGACCACTTTGCCGTGTTTTGCCCCAATACTTAGCCTCCTGTGATGATTATGCTCACCCCGAGTCGATTCTCTCCGACACGCCTTCGCCATACTTTTGGCTATTCCCAGAACAGTTTCCGGCCCACAGAAGGGAGTATTCGCTCCCTCCCTGGCCAGTTGGTCGGCTATTTCGTTAGCTTTAATCCCCTTGTGCACCGGCACACGTACTAGCCGAACTTTGTTGTGCCAGGATAATGCCTCCAGGGAGTTTCTGCACTCCCTGACTAGAGAAGAAGTAATTCTCAATGCCCGACGTGCATTCAGCGCAGTCTGGCTGTCCGAGAAGATGCATATCTCTCTATTCCTAGAGTCTATACGCAAATTCTCCTCAGCACAGAACTTTATTGCATAAAACAGCACGATGACATAGACTTGCACAGAACAAAATCACTTCATACACTCAGTTTATTCCAAAAATATTCTAAAGCAAAAAAAAAAACAAACAGATATTATTGTTTTTGTAAAAAGTTTCATTATGAAGAACTCATAATACAAATGATCAAATAAAAATACATTAATATCAAAATTTAATTAGAATATAGTGCAATTTAAAAGTACATGAGGGCACTAGCGTGAAGCAATAAATTTTATGAGTCTCACAGTAACAGGGCTATAATGAATAAAGGAAATTTAAACGGATGCTATAATTGAACAGACTGGCCTAAGTTAATGGAGGCGTTAATGGCAGACAATAAAGTTAAGACCAAGCTCGATAACGAAAGAGTTTTACAGTTTTTCCCTTTCTATTGGATACTAAGTTTGGAAAATCGAATAATGTGTATACTATTAATTTTTCTTTTTATAATAGTAAAAATTTATTTTTTGACATTAGGTATATGTTTTTTATTTATTTATTTTTTAAAAGATTTGCATACCATTAAAATTTATAAGTATACATTCATCTTATACTTTCTTTTATTTAAATTGATAAAAGTAATTTAAGGTATTAAAATTACCAATTTGTTAAATTATACTTATTAAAATTAAACTGGCCCAATCTATGAATATTTATACATTTTTATTTTATTTAAATTTTGATTTTAAAATATAGCTCTAATTGAGGTACTTTGACAGTTATTTGGTTGACAATAAAAACCTTATTAATGGGTTATATTTATATTGTCATTCCACGGGTTTAAATTGGGTTGTTATAGATTTGATTGCGCGAATTGAGCTAAGAACCGCTAGACTATTCAACGCTTGGCTTCTCTGGGCTTTTCAATGGTGCGCTGCGGATCAGGCTAACTGCTGTTGAGGATTGCACCTCTCTTGTCAGGTGAACATTTTGCTAATGAAAGCTTATTTTTAGAATAAAGCAGCAGGTTTTTTTGCCATAGAAAATGATATGGTCATTTTATCATTCATCGCGAGGTATCTTATAAAGTATTATGATAGTTTTTTTTTCTTTCTGGTTGAATCTTAAAGACTGTTGTTTTTGAATATTCCTATAAAGTTAGGAGTTTGCTATAAGAGCTGTGAGAACCAACCCCGGAGGGCACATCTATAATAGATGACCCAGCACCTTGCGTATGCGGATGATGTGTTGCTAACAGGACGTACTGTAGGATCATTAGCTGGTATACTCGAAGAATTTGAGAATTCGTCAAAAAAGCTTGGTTTGTTTATGAACGAAAAGAAAACAAAGTACATGAAGACTTCGAGAAACCAAGCAAGAAATCCAGCTAGCGTACAACTGTTGGGACACGTCTTTCCAGGAACAAACCCCGTTTTAAGTATTTGGGAGCAGTCGTGACATATAAAAATGAAATAGAAGAAGAAATAAAGGCTAGGATTGCTGCAGGCAACAGGTGCTTATTTGCTCTGTCTAAAGCTCTCCGCTTTAAGGTGTTGTCACGGGATGCCAAAATAACATTATATAAAACGACCATAAAGCCGGTAGTTACATACGCGTGTGAAACCTGGGTATTAACTAAGTCATCTGAGAATGCGCTAGGGGTTTGGGAACGCAAAGTTCTGAGAAAGTTGTTTGGGGCCATGATAGTGGAGGGACAGTGGCGCTCCAGAACCAATGCGGAATTGTACGAGCTGTATAAAAACGAAAACATAGTGGCCAGTGTAAAGCAAGCTCGTTTGAGATGGCTGGGTCATGTCGAGAGGATGGAAGAAGAGCGCCTTCCGAAAAGACTCCTGTATGGGAATCCAGGAGGTGCAAGAAAGAAGGGTAGACCTCGTAAGAGATGGCTCGACGATGTACAGGAAGACCTCTCCGCATTGGGTGTAAGAAGATGGAGAAGAGAAGCGGCGGATAGAGCCGAATGGCAGAAAATTGTTAATGAGGCCCTGGTCCATTTTGGACTGTAGTGCCATGGTAGTAGTAGTATAAAGTTAGATTGCTTTGTTGGTAATAGTAGTTAATACTGGGTCCGTCTGGTGTGATATGTGATAATAAAGTGATTCAAGGAAATTTCCAGAATACACTCTATGTCAGGAACAACCTCTACATTGATATTGGAGATTATCTAGCAATTTATTTCTCTTAGTGAATGCACAAAAATAAATTAAAATAAAATAAAAAAAAACTGCTACCAATATAGGTAGGTGTGTATGTTTAAGGCACTAAATTCTAGTGTCTTCTCCACCAAAATTGGTCAAGAAAACTGAAAGTGTTATCATTCTCCTTGGATCATTCTCCACACCAAGTCATACTTTCATTTCGTGGAAATAAGAGTTGCGCAAGACGGGGCACATTAAGCGCCCCTCTCTCTCTCTCTCTCTTCATTGACCTCCAGAATGCCAAAACACATTGGCAAATTTTGGGCATATTGACTTCAAACTATCGAAACTTCATAGTACTCGTTTCTATGCAGAATTCTGTTATATTCGGATAAGGTTCATGGTAAGATATTTCTATATCTTTCCCCCACTAAAATCAATTTTGTTGGGAAAAAAGTGATACGTTTTTGTCTGTGCAGAAAGCATTTTAAGTTTAAAGAAAACCATTGTGGCCGTTTTCGAGGACATTCAAAAATCAATTCTGTAAAGTCGCACTTCCGGTTAACTGATTTTCTTCAAGATTGTAATTATATCAGTGCTTCTAATTATATTAATATTATATGGGTAGTAAAATCATACATTGTACTTAAGTAGCACTTTAGAGGATAGCGTAACGCTTAATGTTAAGCATAAGAATTAATTTTCCCTCAGAACCCTCCGCTCACAAAAAGATACCCAGAAAAATGTTTCAAATAGAAATTATATGTATTTATGAATGTAGATAGTATAAACATCGTTGAAACCATTTTCAAGAAAATCGCTAAATGCTGGAAAAATCATTCATTAAAATCGCTTTTCTGGTTCTGGTTTTGCCCAAAAGCTTCTTGCACGGTGGTAGTACCTAAACGGAATACCAAGTTTGAGCTTCCTGCGATTCTTCGTTTTTGAGATATTTCGATCACAGACACACATACACACTCTCGTACCCTGTCTCTCTAGCTCTCTGTCTCTCTCTCTCTCTCTCTCTCATCGACACAGACACACTTATACATACATACATACAGATCGTTCGTTAAAAACTTTTTTTCTGGTACTCAGGGTACCTCACAACATGAATTTCCGGTGAATACTCAGTTTCAAAACAGTTGACACAAGAAGAAAGAAAAAATTTTGACTGAAAAGGGAACTTCTGAGATTTTGTCTAGTCGAAGCATGCTTATTTGAGCTTTTCAGAACCGCTTTTCTTGAGCTGTTTCAGATTATCATCCATCGTCTGAGAAAGTAACTTATCAACACTCTACACTAATTTATAACCATATTTTGTCGATGGATGAGAATTCTGAAACCTTTCAAGAACAAGCAAAAGTAAGCATACTTCGACGGGCAAAATCCCAGATGTTATCCAGCATTACTGGTGTGAGATAGCCTACTTGCCCTAACCGAGGTGGGTACTCGGAATAAACTGACACTCGCCTGGGTGCCGGGACATGCGGGGTTTCTCGGCAATGAAAGGGCGGATGCCCTAGCGAGGTAGGGCTTGCGGGATACCTTTATAGGTCCTGAACCCTTCTGCGGCTTGTCCAGGGGCCACATTCAAACTTCTGTCAAAGGTTGGATAGAAGAACAGCGTCTACGTTGGTGGGTGAGAACACCAGGACAGAGGCAGGTAAAGCTCTTTATCAAGAGACATTTGCCTAAATTTACTAGAGATCTACTGTGCCATACTCGAAGCGATATAAGGCTAATTTTGGGTCTACTAACAGGGCATTGTAAGCTGAACAGACACATGCACCATCT
>JAAEAF010005479.1:0-57048 GCA_011037195.1 Triatoma infestans
GGTGATCATCTTACATCGGACTGTACCAAACCTAAAGATACAACTTGTGCTCTACGTGGCGATGAGCATTCAGCAGCCTGCACAAAAGGTCTGAATCGGCACACTATGTTATATATCACCTAGAATTGCAGCGAGCAAGAAGAACTCCCGTCTACGAGCATCTACAACCCCAGAGAAGACACCCAACAAGCCATCCAGCTCCACCACGACTTAATAGAAATAATTTTCCATCATTGCAATCCCAACCAATAAACAAAAATGTATCTTTTGCACAGGTGGTCGCGCGGCCTAAGACTTCCCAAAACCTTCCCCCTCCTACCATCTCTTCCTCCTTTGGCGATATCGTCACGCTCTTAAACTCCATCTTAACTGTCTAGGTCTAGTTATCAATCTGGCTACAAGAATTATTTAGTGTAAGAGTTTTTGTATATTTATAAGCTTTTTACATTTATTACAATTAACTTGTAATTGTTATGCACATTGTTCAATAATTCAAATTATTTATTGTTAGTATTATTTATTGTTAGTATTATTTATTGTTCTTCATTATATATTAAACATATCTCTCTTTAAAACCTATACATACTTAAGCCCTTTCAAACCCGCTTCTGCTAAACTACACAATACATACAACAGATATACCAATCACATTACAATATGCAATATGCAATATCCAAACTGCCCAACAACTTTTACCACTTGGTTCAGTTTCAGTAGCTTTGTGATAGAAATGGACTGCAATGTTTAAACATATTGTTAAAGCAATAGTCTCTTATCAGCACGCTTGAAATCACATATTTACTTTTATGGAAAACGATATCATGGGGAAATTTTTTTCTACAAATAAAAACCGTTGGGGAGGAAGTATTAAAAATTTCAACACCCAGAACTGATGTGATAAATCTTTAAAATTGAAACAAACATTTAATAAAAAAAAAACCTTATTTGAAACATCGAAAGATTGCAAAATGGATATCTAGGCTCGGTCAGAAAAACAGATTTCCAAATTTTCACCGAAGTTTCGGCAAATTTATTGCTCTTCTTCAAGGTAAAAATGTTTCTTGAAATTCTTAAAAAAATTTCGGTTTAATTTGCGATATATCATCTGGTGATGTATCAAGTGTTAAGAAAAACACCAAACATATGAAATATTTCCACTAGATATATGAGGTTTACAGGAAATCCTAGTCTTTTTTTTTTAATTAGAAAAACTTGGAAATTATTTTTTTAAATTTGATTCAGTCAGTTTCAGACGGTTTCCAGCATCAGGTGGAACCTCATTCGGAATTTTATTTTATTTTTAAAATAGAATAGAAAAGTAACTTTATTTTGGGACTGGAGTCCTTTAAGAATAATAATTTATTTTTTCTTTTTTTTAATTAATTAGGGTGCTTCAACATCTATGGTCATTGGCGCCCGGATCCTTCTCAGTGCACTGCCGGCCTCCGGACAGTGTACTCTCGTTACAGACAACACTGTCCATCATCGGGCAGTGAGCTGTAGAGGCTCCTAGAAAGAGAAAATCTAAGGGCAGCACAGATGGACTCAAATCTTTTGCTTGTCACTTTCTCTAACTGTTACTAAGAGGAAGTATTGTGATCGTGTCAAATTTTCGATATCGAGTTTTCACCAGAAATATCCGTTCTGAGGTCCCGTGAGTTCAAAAAAATGGTTTTTATCAATTTGTCTGTGTGTGTATATTACTGAGGGGGCAGCATATCTCAAAAACGAAAAATGCACAATGTTCAACTTAATATTTCGTTAAAGTGCTACCAGGAGACCTGAGAATAAGGTTTATGTAAAAATCGTTCAACCGGAAGTGCCACTTTACTGAATGTTTTTTATGATTTTCTTGAAAACGGCTCCGACGATTTTCTTTAAACTTTCTATACCAACTATACATACAAAGAGCTACAACTTTTATTTCAAACATTTCTCCGGAAAAATTCATTTAAGGGTACTTTTGGGAGAGATTACCAGAAAGAAAGATTACTTTTGGTACTTAATGGCACTTTAGGTTTTCCTGTAAAGTGCTATTTCACCCTCTAGTTTTTTCAGATTTTAAATACTGAAACCAAAATTTGTTATGGGGTCAAAAAAGGCGAATCTTGGACTTTTTTTTTGGCGCCCGAAGCTTTCTCAGTGCACTGCCGCCTCCGGACAGTGTACTCTCGATACAGACAACACTGTCTATCACCGGTCAGTGAGCAGTAGAGGCTCGTAGAAGAAAAAATCTAAGGGTAGCCCAACTGGATTCGAACCCGGATCCTCCGCGTAGGAGTCCAGTACGCTAACCACTTAGCTATTCCCTTCTTTATTGACAGATACCAGAGGTAGCAACTGAATGTTTGATCATTCTGTAATTTTTCTGTTTTTGAGTTATGCTGGCCGGTCAAAAGGAATTTCTAAAAACAACTTCTTGCTCCGTGGACCTCAAAACATATATTTATGGTGAAAACTTGATTTCGAAAATCCGATACAATTTCACTACTAACTGACAGCCGTAAAAGAAAGTAAAAATCCAAAGAAGAGCCAAAATAAGCGAAACTAGGTTTCTAGTTAACACAACACTTGGCTGACAATGTTGTCCAAAGTTAGTCGATATATATATTTTGCAAAAATCTGATATTTTGTCCGCCGTAGCATGCATATTTATAGTTTTCCATCATCTGACGATGGATGAAAATCCGAAACCGGTCAAGAAAACTATAAATATGCATGCTACGACAGAAACTAAAAATATTAAAAAATATATTCTGTTTATAAATGTACATATTTATTATTCTTAAAGGATTCCAGTCCCAAAATAAAATTACATTTTCTATTCTATTCTAAAAATAAAATAAAATTCCGAATGATGTTCCACATGATGCTGGAAACCATCTGAAACCGACTGATCGACCGACTGAAAACGACCAATAGGCCAGCAACCTATAAAAATTAAGATCTATAAATGTAAATATATTTTTGAATTGATGCTGACATTTAGTGATGAAATACAATAAAAACACTGCAACATCCCAAAAATTTAAATCAACTAAATCAGATTTTATTAATTTTTTATTTATTTTAATCACATATTTTCATAGCAAATGGTAATTTGTTTTGTTTAGACGAGGATTATACTCCGGACAGACGCAAACAGGTCAAATCATTATCAAATCAACAAAGTCAACCCAACAAGATCTTGCTAACTTTTGAGAAACTACACGCGAGCGCAGACATATCATCTGAGTTTTTTTTTTTTTGACCTGAAGCAGGTCGAAGATAAAGATATTTTAATAAACAGTTTGAGATCATCAACTAGTAAAATAGCAGGAAAGATAGTGCTCTGATTTTTGCATTATGCTAATCAAATATCATCTTTCATTATTTTTTCAAAATAT
The DNA here is from genome assembly GCA_011037195.1 of Triatoma infestans. NCBI lineage: Eukaryota > Metazoa > Arthropoda > Insecta > Hemiptera > Reduviidae > Triatoma > Triatoma infestans. Next base: position 3,387 of record JAAEAF010005479.1, read on the forward strand.
CGTAAAGTTTGTTAAACGCCTGAAGCAGGTTGATGATGATAAAATGAAAGAAGTTATCAGGAAAATATTGATGATTATCTAGTGGGATTTTTGGTAGAGTGAGAGTTAATAAGCTAGAGACTTAACTTACTGCACTATAATTAAATATACACTTACAATTTATTACTAAGGATTTAAGTAATAAAGATAGAATTATATAGAAGGAGATACAGAAATTGAAACGAGAGTGTGATAATCATTAACTGGTCGGCTCAGGAGGTGTGGGGATTCGTGATAGAATTCTGCCTGTCAACTCATACGTCTTCTTGACTGTGATTCCAGCGGTGGAGGGAGGGGAATTTATGCGGTGATTGTTTCCCAAACATCTGACTGTCCTAGCGTGGAAGCAACAACAATAGCGGTATCTTGCAGATTGGAAGGGAACTAGAGATATCGTATGTGATATGGCATCATATTTTCCAGTAGTACTGAAGGCCCGATCATCCTTTAATAAAGTTAATGTGCATAACTCTGTTTTATTTTTACTTTTCTTTTGTCAACCAAATATTTTTCTACAGAATGCAAACAAGGTGATGCATGTATTTATAAATTTGTTCAATTACGTATTTATGTAAATATTTTAACAGCGAGACTAATTTGTATTGTTCAATTAGTGTGAACGTTTTCAGAGATCCTAGTAAACCTATTAAATATTCTAAAATTGATTGTATTAATGGTTAAAAGGACACTAATATAATTACAATATTGAATTTAGTTAAAAAAAAGGTGATTGTTCCCAAAATTGTTTGGGGGAACAATTACAGGCTATTTATAGCAAACTATATATTATGAAGTGTAACTTTCAGTCAGTAATCAAATTATCCTCTAAAAGAACTCTATAGGGGGAAGTAGATTGACGGCACTTGACAACACGAACAATACTGAAATTGATACTTTCCACCCATAGACAGTGCACGTAAAACCTGCCGAGGTTGTTGAACTACTAGGGTTTGGCGTACCCATAGGCAAACTCTACCTCACCACAACATTAAAAGTACCGTGGTTCTCGTTGAATAATTTGAATATGGATTTTGAGAAACTGTCAGTATAGTGGTAGGGCGTGGGTATGTGGCGTCACCCTCGCCCACCTTTCCGGGTGCCATCAGCCACTGGCTCTCCAGGTTGGAGAATCCCTCACCCCACTTAATCCAATCCTGATCCTTTCCCCTTGAAGGTTTGGCTGTAAGTATCCTGGGTCACTGAACCCCTGTACTTGAGACAATGGACAGGAATCAGTAGATGGCTCGATCCATCGTGGGTGAGATCAATCACGCTAAGCTCGTTAGAGTATGAATTACTGAACTACGGGCGCAAGCTAGTTTCCGAGCCAACTGCTTGCAATTGAGGTAGGATTCGTAGTAGTCGTGGTTTAACCATAACTCCAATGACCGAGGTCATGAGTTGAGCGGTAGAATACTCGCAATATAACATAAACCCCGGAGCCAGCCCGTTGCTGGAAGTGCATCTGCTGGGTATGCGCGGTTCACCAGAGCCTGCTAGGGGGTGCCTTCTATAGTTTCTGGTAGTGGAGTGTGACCACGTTGTGGGATTACTCTGCGCGCTGGTTGAGCATATCTCAACCTGCCCTTAAATAGGTCAAGCGGGGAGGGGGGTGCTTCGGCACTTCTGCTATGATCGGGAATTGCACTTAAAGTCCTTCCATGGTAGTGACAACCCCTTCTTGCTAAACGATCTCGTTGCTTGCAACGGGGGACTGGTATGCTCTAAATGGATAGGTACGGTCTATAAACTACCCCACAGTATCAAGGAGAAAGGGGTTAAACGGGAAGAATGTCAGTATAGTGGGAGACATAATAAACTTAAAAGCCAGTGTTTACTTTGAGTCAAAGGCACAATAAATTACAGTATAGAATAATGAATTTAGTCCCTATATATTGAGTTGACGACGTTTATTTAATTTTTATTAAGTTAATTTAGCATGAAGATCTAATAATATTTAATCACAATGACTGACTTCATGACAATGACCACTTCATGACTGATGCCTACTACATGACTGACTGAGTTGTTTTACAGCAGATTGGATTTAGTGCAGTCGGCTGTGACTTAAAAAACTTTGCGTTTTCGGCGTTTACATTGATATGCTTTTGTCTGCTGAACTTGGACTAGCATAAACAATAATATGATGAATTTTTTAACATAAACTTTTACAATTCACGACTAACACCACAGCGCGATCTAGTAAAAGTGAATATTTTAAATTTTCATTCTACAAAAATGAGCTTTACTTATTTTAATAAGAAACTAACGGTATTAGTAAAAAAAAAAAGCTTTATTTATTTGTATATCTTATTTCATTAAAGCAGTTTTTTCGTTTAGAAATATTTTCTGGCGATAGAACCTTGGGAAATTCATTTTGTTGCCATCGACCGGTTTCGGGAGTTCGCTCATCATCATGTTCTTCTCATAACTGCGTTATTTTTCCAAAAATGAAAATAATGCAGGCTAAATTTTGCCTATTAGTTAACAGACTTCCATGCAAAGTGATAATAATAAAATTGACCAAAGACTTGGTAATAAAAATTGGAGAAATAATTATATATACATTATTCAAAGGAACCAAGTTTAAAACTAGAGTTTGGGATAGACAATTCTGATCCTTTTATAAAGTTGAAAATTTTGTAAATCCGTAATTATATTCAATTCTATATATATTTTTTATCAAATTGTACAGTTTTATCGCCTATAAAGAAGAATAATATTAAATGTGACATATAAATTCTCCAAATTTGAAGAAATTATATCGATTGGAACTTGAGAAATTTATATTAGAGAATTTACATTAACAAACTAGGATTTAAAGAAATATGATAGAATTAGTATATTACTTTCTCTTACTCCTAGTAATCGTGTCAAATTTTCGATATCGAGTTTTCACCGGAAATATCAGTTTTGAGGTCCCCTGAGTCCAAAAAAGTAGTATTTAGCAAATGGACTCTGTGTGTGGGTATGTGAACAGCATAGCGTAGAAAGTTGAAACTTGATATTCCTCTGCGGTATCATCGGATCCGACAATAGGTCAGCGGTCAAAATTTCTTAACCGGAAGAAACACTTCACTGATTAGTTTTTTTTTTATTACTTTTTTGCGATTTTCTCAAAAATGGCTCTGACGATTTTCTTCAAACTTAATATATCAACGTATTTCTGGAGTTTAAGGGGAGTTTTAATGCAGCGAAATACGTAACTGTTTGAGTGACAGTCTTCAATTGATAGAGGCCCCTCCCATCAAAAAAGAGACAGGACGTTACTTACAATTTTGGTCACCTAGAGCACTGTTGTAACGTTCTAGCCTTAACACAGGGTATCAGTTTCTCAATCTAATCACCTAGCTAAGTGGCAGGGCCCTAGTAGTTGTAACCTTATCACTACCTCAAGTTCCGTTCTATCCCGTGGAGCTGGTGTGACGCCCAACCAGACTGCATTTTTCGTTCTCAGTGAACATCTTACATAAATCCGTTTGTATTGTGTGAATCATCTTGTGTGATTGCACAATTATCTTCGAATAACATTTTCTAGTGTATGCTAAGTTCGGTGGCGTATCATTAAATCGCTGGATCGCAGTTCTCTTTTTTACGCCGTTCAGTTGCTGCCCCACGTGGGTACTCTTCTTAGCAGTCTGTTAAACCTTTAATTTACAGTCTCATACTCAGTAAGAGCTTATTCAGCAGTGATAGTAGGAGTCACCACTCTAACTAGAGTCAAAATCTGGCGGATGCACGTGGCGTATATTAACATCATCTACATTCAGAGGAAGATAATTTTCCTATTCTTTCCTCTCCTTGATATCTCTACTCTGTTCATGATTAAGTGTTAATATAGGTCGGCGGAAGCCGTTTAAGCGATTATTGCAATCGCCCTGAAGGTAATAGTTCATATTATTTTTTCTTGCCAATACCTTCAGTCTCAGCTCAACATTTATTTGATCACTAATCATTTATCTAATTCCAAGCTAAGTGACTATTCACTGCAACCCCCACTTGTACAGTCTGGAGAGACGGGGTCTCTACACTGGATAGAACGAGTTCTAATTAAAGGAGGTGTACGGAACTATAATAACTTCAAGGCAAGTATACGAACCTTAGCTTTTCTTATTAGCCCTCCTAGTGCTCTTATATTTTCTCTCAACCTAGGTTGAGACTATACAGCTCCGCCTGTCACCTGCACAGTTCCTACATAGTTATTCTTATGCCAACAGCTTTGCAGCTTCGCTGCTGGTCCTCCGTCGGAGGTGAGATCATCCTTCATCAGCAACCTGTGGACAGCCCTGGAAGGGATTGCCTGTCCTTCAGGCAGTCAGAGGAGTTCCCAGGGCATACCCACTCGTCAGTGTGCGTTTTCGGGCTCGGACGTGAGGCGGAAGAACTGGGGAGGCGCTGTGTTCAACAATAAACTTATTGTTATTTTTGAATTGGTGCCTTTTCTGTCTTGTTGCCCCACCCTTCTATCCCTTACAGCAAGACCTGCCTATGGTCTCCGTACGGAGTTCCTGCAGTGGTCTAAACGTTCCCGGAAACCATCTAGTGGTGCCGGATGAGCTCTACCGAGCACGCAAATACGTAACACTGCAACTACCAGAGGAACCTTTTTTGCTTCTTCTTGGCCCTTTTGGTTACTTTACTTTTAAGTAATCACACCTACTGCATTCATTAGAAGAATTTCTTCTTATCCTTGGCCCATTTGGTCTTCTGTGGTTCCGTTATTTCTTTAAGTAACCATACCACATACTGCCACTATAATAATCACTCATTAATTGATTTTTTGAATTTTAGTATTGCTGTTGGCTTAACCACTTGTAGGATTTCTTGAAGTAAGCTATTTTACATAATTCTTGTTACTGGCCTGTACGTTTGAATCTTGTTTGTGTACTATATGTTATCGATATTTACGCATTAACATAAAACAACTATTGCTATTACTTGGTTGTTTCTATTATTGTCATTTAATTAGTTGTGCTCATAGCTTGGTCCTATTTAACCTACATCTTCTATATATCTGATATTTGGGTTTTCGTTATATTTGTTATATCAGTTCAACATGGCTAATCCTGTTAAACTTTCAGGTGTTGCTTTTGAACGACTTTGCCGCTCGGCCTTGCGCCGTCTTAACAAGCTTCAGAGCGAGGTAAATGACGCCTTGCGGAGCGGTACTGCTACTAACGCAACCTATCAGCGTCTGAGGACTTCACTTACAGAGGGTTATACACAAAAATTGACGGCCTTGGAGCCCTTTAACTACTCTTCTGAAAGGGTGCCCGACCTGAGTGAGGAACGATTGGAAGAAGGGTTAAACTCTATAGACGATTTGTATGGTAACATATGTTCACAATTGGATAGTTTGATTGCCAATTCGGAGCCCTTAGCCTCTTCCACTGTAATCGGTTCGGCCCCTGCTGTCCCTACGCAACCATCTTCTTTAAGTGCCTCTACGGCTGGGTTTCCCACTCAGTCAGTTCCAAAATTTTCAGGCAACCAAGCTGACTGGTCCAACTTCTTTTCGCGATTTTCCTCAATCGTAGATTCCAGTGAAGCCTTATCTGTATTACAAAAGTTTCAGTATCTTATAGATTCTCTAACCCCGGAAGCACAGCGACTTATTTCTCATCTTGAATTCAGAGCTGAGCAGTATCCTGTAGCGTTAGCACTACTTAAGAATCGCTACGAAAATCCTAGGCGCATGGCTTCCAACCATGCCACAGCCCTACTTAAGCTTCCTCAGCTGAACTCTAAGTCAATAGACAGTTATCAAGATTTCTTAGATCATCTGTCATTACATTATCAGGCCTTAGTAGCAATGCCAGAGGTGGATGAACATTCTGCTATAGTCATGACATTACTTACATCCAAGTTGGATTCAGCAACTGCTATGAAGTTTGAAGCTCACCATCGCGCTTCTAATTCCGCTACTGCTCTTCCAAAGCCTACAGAGCTTCTTAAATTTTTGCATGATCAGCTACAGATCAAACAAGCTGTAGAGCCAGCTGTGCACACTCCAGGTCCTTCGATGGGACCCACTACTCGTGTTAAGAAGGTTGCCTATGCCACTACAACACGCACATCACAACAGAGTTGCCACCTTTGTCACTCTGTTGAGCACAAACTGCAAGCTTGTCCCACTTTCACTCAAAAAAGCCCTAAGCAGCGTTTCGAGTGGGTAAAATCCAACAAAGTATGCATCAATTGTTTAGGCAAGCATAAAAATCGCTGCTCTTCTTCTTTTACATGTCGAGTCTGCCATAAACAACATCACACCTTGTTGCATTTTAGGCTACCTAATAATAGTACTGTAGCCAAAACCAAGACTTCCGTGCCTACTTCTCCGGCTCCCCCCTTAGCAAACTCAGCAACAACAGCTCAGTCTGATCACAGGGCATCTCCGGTTTCAGTCCCAATAGCGGCTGTTTCACCTGCTAACAATACTGTGTTGCTAGCACCTGCCTTGGTAACCTTAAGAACTCCAACTGGAGCCTATCGAGTAGTGAGGGCTTTGATTGATACCGGTGCCGGAGGCTCATTTATTGCAGAACATTGTGCGCAATTATTGAATTGCAAACGTTCTAAGGCACAAGTAACTGTTCAAGGGGTAGGTCCTACTTCGGCCAATGCAAAGGGAACATGTACCCTTTCAATTTCGAGTGTAAGTAACTATACAATTGCTGAGGCTCATCCGTTTATTATATTACCTAAACTTACACAGCCTACTCCTCAAACCTACATCTCCCCTGAGTTGCGTCAACGCACCAGGAATCTAATTCTGGCCGATCCCACCTTCGATACTCCATCGAGGATTGACTGTATACTGGGCGCCGAGTTATTTTCTCGGATTTTCACTTGTGAACCACCTGTTCCTACAGGTCCAAATTTGCCAGTAGCCATGCCATCAGTGTTTGGCTATATCATTATGGGCTCCGCCCCAACACTCCAATCCTGCTCCGAATCTAGTTCAACTTCATCTGTCGAATATGACAACAAGGTACCTGCCTTTCATGCAGTTCCATCTAATGAGCTCCATGCCTTGATGGAGCAATTCTGGGTTACCGAAGAGCCACCTGCTGCACCTTCTCGTGTACCCCCTGAAGCTGAACAGTGCGCACAATATTTTCGCACATCTACTATAAGGCACCAATCGGGGCAATACCAAGTAAGACTGCCCTTCATTAAGGCAGATACTTCATCTCTACGGGGTTCTCACAGCCAAGCCTATACTCGTTTTCTCGCTTTAGAGAGACGTTTTACTCGAGATCCCGAATTTAAACAACTTTACGTGGATTTTATGAGCGATTATCTTAAGCAGGGACACATGGTTGAGACTTCCTCAACTCCCACATACTACATTCCACATCATGGGATGTTTAAGAAGCGCGGAGACACCTCAAAAATTAGAGTGGTCTTTGATGCCAGCGCTAGACCAGCTGGGGGCACTTCACTCAATGAATTATTATATCCGGGCCCCAAACTACAACCGCTACTATCAGATATCATCACGCTCTTTCGTAGATTTCCTTATGTGCTTTCATGTGACATTATGCAAATGTTTCGACAAATTAAGGTCCATCCAGATGACTGGTGCTATCAAGCCGTTTTATGGCGCGATAATCCTGGTCAACCCTTGAAAACATATCTTCTTACTACAGTTACCTATGGAACCAGGTCGGCTCCGTATCTCGCGTTGAGAACTCTAGCCCAGTTGGCAGAGGATGAGTCTGCAGGGTTCCCTAAGGCATCTGAGGCTCTCACCACCAGCGTTTTTGTTGATGACATCTGCGTTGGCGCATATACTCTCTCAGAAGCCATTGCCTTGCGTGATGAGGTTATTGCCTTGTTGGCCACTGGCGGATTTACACTCCGCAAGGGGGTATCCAACCACCCATCTATTTTAGATGGACTTCCAACTGACCATTGCATAACCACTGTAGCGGAAGTATCATCTCCCATAGCTCTTCTTGGGACACACTGGGATCCTAATCAAGATACATTGAGTATATCGGCGGAATTTAAGTCTCGCCCTGCTTCGGTATTGACCAAACGTCGAATTTTATCTACTATTGCTCAAATCTTTGACCCATGTGGTTGGTTGTCTCCTTTTACGATGACAGCGAAGTGCTTTATCCAGCGCCTTTGGGTTTTACCCTTGGATTGGGACACCCCTCTCGAGTCTGACCTTGTTGAGGAATGGTCTGTTATCTTTTCCTCTTTTAGCTTAGTTTCTAGCTGCTTCATAAATCGGCCTTTGCCACATACGTCTGCAAGGGACCCTGTAGCCCTTTATGGGTTTTGTGACGCATCCAAACGGGGCTACGCAGCCGTATTGTATCTGTGCGCAAATGCTTCTACTGGCCCGCCCGTTCTGCTGGTATCTAAAACTAGAGTAGCTCCGCTTAAAACCCAGTCCATTCCGCGACTGGAGCTCTGCGGCGCTCATTTGTTGGCCTTACTGACCCACCATTATTATACGTTCTTGTCACGTTCGCTTCACATATGTGACCTACATCTGTGGACTGACTCTCAAATTGTCTTACGGTGGATATCCATCGAGCCGCACAAGTTAAAGACCTTTGCAGCCAATCGGGTCGCCCAAATTTCAGAATGGGTACCCATGGCCACTTGGCATCACGTTACTTCAGGTCAGAATCCTGCCGACTTGGCCTCCAGAGGCACTACTATGTCTCTGTTATCCTCTAGTGCACTATGGTGGCACGGCCCTGAGTGGCTTCCTTTTCCTTCTAACTGGCCCTCTGATATCCCTAATCCTTCGTTTACTCCGGAAGAATTAGAAGTGTCTTTACCTGCTAAGCCGTTGCGCACAGCTGTGCCGGCGCCTATTAATTTATTTGCCGCTATATCCTCTTGGCCTACACTTCTTAAGGTGGTTAAGATTATCTTAACCTGGCGTTACAAAACCAGTCCTACGTTTATTTCCTACCAGGTTGTGGTTGACCGTATCTGTCTATATATCCAACGCCAATCTTTTGGTCCCGAATTAAGGGCCTTACAAAACGGAACTCAGGTGCCCGTCAGTCTTAGACGGTTGACACCCTTTTTAGACCCCCGTGGGCTAATTCGAGTTGGAGGCCGCTTGGCTCTTTCAACTGTAGTTCAGCAGCGGCATCCGATCCTGCTACCCAAAGCACATCCTTTGGTTGCTCTTCTTATCCGCTATTATCATATAGCACATCTTCATGCTGGACTCAATCAGGTTCTGTTTCACTTGTCGCAGCGTTTTTGGATTATATCTGCAAGACAAGCCATTCGAACTTGTATCTTTAAATGCGTTACATGTTTCAGAAGTAGACCTTCACACGTACCCCCCCTTCTGGGGCAGTTACCAGCGGCTAGAGTCAACCCCGCGCCGCCTTTCTACCATACTGGTATGGATTTTGCAGGCCCATTTACTGTTCGAAGTTCGCATTTACGAAAGGCTCCGCTACTTAAGGTTTATCTTTGTTTATTTGTGTGTTTTGCCTCCAAAGCAGTTCACCTAGAGCTCGCAACGAGCTTAAGCACCCCAGAGTTTATCAATGTCCTTAACAAGTTAATAGCTAGACGAGGTTGCCCTGCCCAGTTGTATTCAGATTGTGGTACTAATTTTGTGGGCGCATCAGTTCTCTTGCGAAAGGCCTTACAAGCCTTCCTGCAACTGTTAACAACCTCCCCACAGGTTGAGGAGTTCTGTAATCTACGAGGTATTACCTTCAATCTCAACCCTCCTGCAGCACCCCATCAGGGCGGATTGTGGGAACGGGTAGTTCGGTCCACGAAATTCCATCTGAATCGTGTTCTTAAACAACAAATTCCCACCTTTGTCGCTCTTCAGACCTTGGTGATTCGTATTGAAGGAATCTTAAATTCTCGCCCGATTACTCCTATGTCTAGCGATCCTTCAGATTATAGTGCACTAACGCCTGGACATTTTTTAATAGGTCGGCCACTAATGGCTTCTCCTGAATCCGACCTAAGCTTACTACAATTCTCTCCACCTTCTTATCGGTTGCTTCAAGCTACCATTCAGTCATTCTGGAATCGTTGGAGACGTGATTATCTCCCATTGCTACAACCGAAACAAAAGTGGACTGTCAATCAGCCAAATTTGAAGGTTGGCGACTTGGTGCTTTTAGATGAACCTAACACTCCTATCTCAACATGGCCGCTTGCAAGGGTCCTAGAGGTGTATGAGGGCTCGGATGGGGTGGTCAGACAAGTTAAGCTTCGAACTTCACGTAGTAGTTTTGTTAGGCCAGTAACAAAACTGTACAAACTACCTATAGATTGAGTGATTCAGCGGGCCTTTTTTCTCTTGGTGGTTTTGCTCCACCTCCCTTCCATTTATTATTATATATACTAACCTCTCAACGCCTCTCTGATGACGGAGACGTGCAGGGGAGCGTGTAATTCTCTTCTCTCCTTCGAATTTACTCTTTTTCTTCTCACCCTGCACTGAGTTTACGAGAGGCGGGGTCTGCATAAAAATATTCTCTCATTACTCTAGTTATTTATTGATTATTATATCTCCCTTCCCTTTCCCTTGTTGTTTTTGTTTGGTGTTGGAGATTTACAATGTTTTTATGGAGCCTTGCTCGCTCCTTTGATTTTGCGCGTTTGCGCCCTTAGTTAAAGAGCGGTTGCTCTTATTGGTAAGGTGTTGCCGTGGCTTATATCCACGCTTCTTCGAGCCCAATGGCTCTGTCTGGGGCTTTATCTTCTGGGCATTTCCTGCCCCCCCCCCCAGTGTTACGTATTTCTGGAGTTTAAGGGGAGTTTTAATGCAGCGAAATACGTAACTGTTTGAGTGACAGTCTTGAATTGATAGAGGCCCCTCCCATCAAAAAAGAGACAGGACGTTACTTACAATTTTGGTCACCTAGAGCACTGTTGTAACGTTCTAGCCTTAACACAGGGTATCAGTTTCTCAATCTAATCACCTAGCTAAGTGGCAGGGCCCTAGTAGTTGTAACCTTATCACTACCTCAAGTTCCGTTCTATCTCGTGGAGCTGGTGTGACGCCCAACCAGACTGCATTTTTCGTTCTCAGTGAACATCTTACATAAATCCGTTTGTATTGTGTGAATCATCTTGTGTGATTGCACAATTATCTTCGAATAACATTTTCTAGTGTATGCTAAGTTCGGTGGCGTATCATTAAATCGCTGGATCGCAGTTCTCTTTTTTACGCCGTTCAGTTGCTGTCCCACGTGGGTACTCTTCTTAGCAGTCTGTTAAACCTCTAATTTACAGTCTCACACTCAGTAAGAGCTTATTCAGCAGTGATAATAGGAGTCACCACTCTAACTAGAGTCAAAATCTGGCGGATGCACGTGGCGTATATTAGCATCATCTACATTCAGAGTAAGATAATTTTCCTATTCTTTCCTCTCCTTGATATCTCTACTCTGTTCATGATTAAGTGTTAATATAGGTCGGCGGAAGCCGTTTAAGCGATTATTGCAATCGCCCTGAAGGTAATAGTTCATATTATTTTTTCTTGCCAATACCTTCAGTCTCAGCTCAACATTTATTTGATCACTAATCATTTATCTAATTCCAAGCTAAGTGACTATTCACTGCAACCCCCACTTGTACAGTCTGGAGAGACGGGGTCTCTACACTGGATAGAACGAGTTCTAATTAAAGGAGGTGTACGGAACTATAATAACTTCAAGGCAAGTATACGAACCTTAGCTTTTCTTATTAGCCCTCCTAGTGCTCTTATATTTTCTCTCAACCTAGGTTGAGAATATACAGCTCCGCCTGTCACCTGCACAGTTCCTACATAGTTATTCTTATGCCAACAGCTTTGCAGCTTCGCTGCTGGTCCTCCGTCGGAGGTGAGATCATCCTTCATCAGCAACCTGTGGACAGCCCTGGAAGGGATTGCCTGCCCTTCAGGCAGTCAGAGGAGTTCCCAGGGCATACCCACTCGTCAGTGTGCGTTTTCGGGCTCGGACGTGAGGCGGAAGAACTGGGGAGGTGCTGTGTTCAACAATAAACTTATTGTTTTTTTGAATTGGTGCCTTTTCTGTCTTGTTGCCCCACCCTTCTATCCCTTACAGCAAGACCTGCCTATGGTCTCCGTACGGAGTTCCTGCAGTGGTCTAAACGTTCCCGGAAACCATCTAGTGGTGCCGGATGAGCTCTACCGAGCACGCAAATACGTAACAACTACACATACAAAGAGCTACAACTTTTATTTGAAATGTTTCTCTGGAAAAATTCATTTAAGGGCAGTATAGGGGAGGATTGGGGTTAGATTTTCATCTAAAGTGGTATTTCAGTTTATTAAACAATTCTATCATCTAAATAACGTTAATTAGAATTGAATATGTTGTTGAAATTCCATGTTTCAAAAAAATCAGATAACTGGAAGGGCGTTTACTTTACCACTTTACTAAATGATTTTTTTTCCCTTTATCGCGATTTTCTCAAAAATGTCGTACGATGATTTTCTTAAAACTTCCTATATAAACTAAATATTCAATGATCTACAACTTTTATTTAAAAAATTTCTCTGGGGAAATTCATTTAATGGCACTTTTGGGTTTATGTTTTTCTCTAAAGTACTATCTTAGTTGATTATACAATTCTATCATCCAAACAAAACTAATTAGAAATAAATAGATGGCCAAAATTCCGAGTTTCAAGATAATAAGTAAACCGGAAGTGCGCTTTGACTGGACAGTTTTTCAGTTTTCGACGAATTTCATTAAATTTAGTTCACAAAGTATAAAATTTGTCAATTATAATTTTGAGAACTGAAGTAAGAGAAAGTTGAATGAGTGTTTCATACCAGATTTTTTTTTTATTTGAGAACTCTTTTGAGTGCATTGTAAAAAAGAAACTGAACGAATTCATTGATATGCACAGTTTTTACATCTAATCTTTTAAAAATACATCCCACAAAATGCTAAAACATATTATTTAATATCTCACTAATAGGTAATTATAATAAAAATTTAAATAAAAAATAAAAAACAGATACATAGAAAACATTAAAATTGCTAAATATATGTACCTACAATGTTTTCACCGTTTTTAAAATAAATAAGTCACTGTTTCTCGTCACATCCTTGAGAGTGTCTGCTCGGACGAGCGTGCATTGATAAGAAATTAGAGATAACAAGGTAAGACTACAAATATTGCAGAATACTACTGTATTTACACCGTTAAATATGTATTGCATGAACTAAAAAAAAAACTACATTAACTAAAAGAAATAAAAATGATAATAAAAAAAATTCAAGTGCTATAAAGAAATAACTGCAACAAACTGAATCGAGAATAAAAATGTATTCGATTTAATCGGGGGAATATTTGGAAAACATAATAAATTAATGGTTCAATAGATTTTGAAAATATGAATATTGGTTGAAAAAGAAGTGGCTAAAATGGTCGCACTTATTTGCAGACGAACATTTAGTCATTTAGTAACAGTCGAAGTCGTAAGCGCATAGTAAACCGGACCCAAAAGCATCATTTTTTTTTTGCTTCCTGTACTTTGCAGATCGCCAACTTCTTAACCCTTTAATTGTGGACATTTATATTTTATCAGTTTATATTTATATTGTGTCTATTGTATATTTATTTGTGACTATTTATATATATTGTAGGCTTATTTACAGATCTATATTATGTTTCTTTATGAAGTTATTGAGTTCTATGTGTTTATTTAAAATAGAATTTAGGTTCGGGCGTAGTGTACATCCAGCTTCAACTATGGAGTGCCATACCATTGGAGTTTTTCCACAAGCTAAAATGATGTGTTCCGCATCAATTTTTGCATCAGGTGGGCACGTACATTTGGGATCAATCGCTCTCATATTAAGGTATAAAACTTCCTACTTTCGCTAAAGGCATGGAACCACGACTTAGTGGGAATGTGTGGTTCTACACCGGTATAAAACGTTAATATTCCTCAATTTCTCATATACGATACTCCACTCCTTATGATATTGGGCTTCTGCATAATTTTTAACATCCAGCAACTAATAACATTTTATCTGTGGGTAGACCAGAAGAGGCCGCATTTCTCGTCCCTAGGCCCGCCAATTCGTTACCTCTTAACCCGGAGTGCCCCTTAACCCATATTATGCGGACTACCTTCCCATCCAACTACAAGTTCTTAAGTAATTGCACTGTTTGCAGCAATATGAAGGATGGATTTTTACCCGGTGGCTTCAATCTGGAGAGAACGCTTTGACTGTCAGAGAGGATAACAATAGCAGAAAAGTGAAGCGAGGCTGCAAAATGAAGGGAGTTATTTATGCTACTAATTCAGCGGTAAATATGGAAGCATACTGGTTTAATTTGTATTGCAAAGTGGTGCCGGTTTGTGCGTCAAAGATCGCACATCTCACCCCATTTGAACTCTTAGAGCCTTAGTGTAGGGATAATATGCGCTATTTTCGAAAGAAGGTTAGCATTATTTATTGAGGGTGGAATAGAATTATGAAAAATTTGTAAAAATCTGTTAGAATATGCACCTGGCAGCCCAAGGAGCATTCTAAATTGAAGTGGTATTGTGGCCGACATGCCGATCGATGTAGCGAAGACGAAAACTGTGAACAGGAACAGAATTGATCCACTAGTATAGGTGTGTTTTTCAAAATGCAGTGCCAAAATTTTTCTGTTAAGATCCGTGAAGAAAGTCTGCTAATCCTCATGATACTAAGCTGAATGTACTTAATAATGCATTCTATCTGCGATGAACTGAGAGGCTAGAAGCTTCCTTCTGATAAGGAAAAAAAATCCATATGAGGATTAGAAGATACAGATTATAAATAAAAATTATATTTAAGTTTAGCAAATTTGCATATTATTATTTTAATCATTCATAAGAAAATATTTAAAAAAAAAATGAAAAGTTTAAAAATGTTTACACACACACGGAATATTGTTGATAAAAAAAATAATAAAAAAAATGTAACGCACAAAATTAATGTTGTTCACTAAATTATCTCAGTAACAGACAAGTTCGTGATAATAGGCACTGATTTCTCCATTCTAAATATAGAGTAGATCATTTTTAAGGTATTGTTCTAAACGCAATTAAAGTTGCATAGGATTCGTGCTAAAATCTGGCGATATTTAACAATTTAATACTATTTTTAGTGTTCAGTAAGGATCTCAGTAACTTGTTTATATTTTGTGGTTGTAATTGCGTGTGACATTCATTTATTTGTAAAAGTATGCCATCAACAGCCGACACATCGCAATTGAAAAAATTGGACTTAGCTGAAGTGAATCTATAAGAACTTTTATCTCTTTACTTGAGAATAAAAAAGAAGGTAATTTATTTATTCTATTATTTCTGTCATTTTAAATGAAACTTTTTTTGTCCCGACGCCTCTATATCGGCCGCTCCGGCCATTCGATCTATAGCAGCCCACTACTAAAAACTCTGTCGTTTGCCCCAGCATTGCAAAGCAAACGTCCAAGTGCGAGGCATACATTTCTTATACTTCTTTACAAAAGCTGAATTTGTGTAAACATGAAATTTTATTTATTTCGTGTATTAATATTATTTTATATATATTTTCCCCACTTCTTATATTATTTATGTATTGGAATTTAATTTTTTTACGAAATCAATTCAGTCGACTAATTTCAAATAAACATTGTAATAAATAATTAAATATTAAAAAAATAATTTGTACCAAAAAAAAAAAAAGAAAGAAGATAAACCATCTTATTATCAGTATATAGAACAGCATGACATTAGTACATACTACATAAAACAGGTTTGCTTGAAACAAATATTTCGTTTTAGCTGAGTAAAAACATTTTTTTTTGTAACGTGTTTTCCGGTCATTGACTAGTTAATTTCTTTTGACTATAGCTGTCAGCGAGGTCAACGAAATGTTGCATTGTTAATGCGTGTCATCTTTTTTATCGAATAATAATTAATGCACCGGAATGGATAGTTTTTTTTTGTCTGTAGACTTGGCTTGTTTCACTGATGTCAGTGCTCATGTGTTAGTCTAGTGGCTAGTGTATTCGCCTTTGGTGCGTGAATTCAGGGTTTGATTCCCATGAGGGTAAAGTCTGTGTTGACCCGACCCAGCATCGTGAGAAAAAGTGGGAAGCTATAAGTTGGTAGCGCACCTAGGTAGCGAAGACCGGAACTAAAGGCGAGTGAAAATGAGGCGTGCTTACCAAACATCCTCCAATACAAATCGCCGTCTGGCAAGCCTGGGTGCGCCATTGGTTATTTTTCCGCTGGTCACTTTTTCTCTTCCCGTGGTCACTTTTTCTCTTCTTTCTGGTCCCTTTTTTCGCTGGTCACTCTCTTCTCCCCGTGTAGGTCCCGGGGCAGAATAGGCCTACGGTATTCCCTGCCTGTCGTAGGAGGCGACTAAAAGGGAGACCCTGCACTGGAAATGACGTATTTTTAATAAAACATGCTCTAAGTCCTTGTGCGGACATTAAAATCTAGAAGTATTTTCTGAATTACATGCTTCTAGAAACATACTCGGGGGATCCTTTCTCACAGCCAAGAAAGGATACCCCCTTTGGTGTTGGTCTGAGGTGCCTCCATCGCCCACCCTTCGGGGTGCAATCAGCCTCTACCCCCAGGGTGGAGGTCCTTTCCCCTTGCAGGGTTGCCTGTAAGTATCCTGGGTTACTGATACCCGTGTACATGAGGCAATGGACAGGAATCAGTAGATGGACTTGGTGGTATCCATCGGGCGTGCGATCAGTCACGCTAGAGTTGAAATACTGAACTATGGGCGCAAGCTATTATCCGAGCCAATTGCTTGCAATTGAGGTAGGATTCGTAGTGGTCGTGCTTTAAACAGCAGCTCCAAGGACAGCGGTCATGAGTTGAGCAGGAGGAGACTCGCTATATAAAATGGAACCCCGGAACCCGCCCGTAAGCTGGTAGAGCATTTGCTGGGTGTGCGCGGTTCACCAGAGCCTGCTAGAGTTTGCCTTCTCTAGCTTCTGGGAGTGAAGTGTGACCTTCATGTGATCACTTTGCGCGCTGATTGTGCCTATCTCAACCTGCCCTTAAATGGGTCAAGCGGGGGTGTGCCAGGGTTCGGCACCTCTGCTATGGTCGGGCATAGCCCTAAACGACCCTTCCATAGTGGTGACATCCTTCTTTTGTTAAACGATCCTATTACTTGCAACAGGGGACGGTATACCCTACGAGGGCAGGCACGGTCATAAAAAATCCCTTAGCACCGTAAGGGAACGGGATAAAAAGGGAAAACTGGACACTTTTTCTAGGAAGTGAAGTCTTAAGGATAGTCTTGGCGTTAACATCACCCCAAGGTTACTAATATCTGTTGACCACTTCTATTTCTACACTGTTATAAAACTATCTTTCACTAGTTTTTACTTTCCCTCCTTAGCTTTAGACTTACTCAAATTAACCTCTTCAGATTCAAACTTCCACAATATTGCTCCAAACTTTTGAAATACTTCTTTATAAATCTTCAGGCTTTTTTTAAGTTTTAGTGGGGAGTATTTTTCTCGGTTTTGACTTCTTTTTGCTATAATTTTCCCCAGGATGAATATATATTGGAAAATTGTTAGCACCAACCAAGGTCGTGCAGATCTTTTTCATAAAGAAAGCGCTAATGACTAAAATGTAAAAACTCTACTAATAAAGAAAATTCAAATAGAAAACCAAAAAACTTGTAAACTATAAGTTAAGGAAATGATGAGAGCTAAAGCTAAATGGGAGAAAGCAGTTGGAAGAAAAAAAAAAAAAATTATTTAAAGATTAGATCTGAAAGATAAGGCAAAATGTTTTCTACATAACGTAATAATGTTGGTAAAATAAAAGTCATGGCATTAATTTTTCCCTTGATATCTTTTACACTTCCTGGATTTGTCCTTTCTTTCAGCTTTTAAATCTTTCATTATTAGTTTTATTAATTTTTTTATTTATTTTAGTATTTAAAAAAAAAAAAAAATTTCCACGTTATAATAAAAATATCTGATTATAATAAAAAGATTACAAAAATTCAAAATGAATACAAATTTAACAAGAATAATTTGAAAATTTAAAACTTACGTATAAAAATTTAAAAGAAGACACGTATAGAATGTTTAGTTTTTTTTACTTTCTCTTACTCCTAGTAAGAGGAAGTATTGTAATCGTGTCAAATTTTCGATATCGAGTTTTCACCGGAAATATTCGTTATGAGGTCCCCTGAGTCCAAAAAAGTGGTTTTTAGCGAATGGTCTGTGTGTGGGCTGTGTGTGTGTGTGTGTATGTGAAACAGCATAGCTCAAAAACGAAAAATCGTAGAAAGTTCAAACTTGATATTACGTTTAGGTATCACCATGGGTCTGACGGTGCGTTATGTGTCAATATTCCTCAACCGGAAGTACCTTTACTAGTTGTTTTTTTTACGTTTTGCAATTTTCTCAAAAATGGCTCCGAAGATTTTCTTTAAACTTGGTATATCAACTACACATACAAAGAGCTACAACTTTTATTTGAAACATTTCTGCAGGAAAATTATTTAAGGGCACTTCTGGGGGAGGGGTGGGGTTAGGTTTTCATCTTAACTGCTGTTTCAGTATATTAGACAATTCTGTCATCTAAATAATGTTAATTAGAATTAAATATGTTGTTGAAATTCCGAGTTTGAAAAAAAATAGATAACCGGAAGCGCGTTTTTACTGAAATACAATTTTCAGTTTTCTGGTATTTTCTCGAAAATGGCTCCAACGATTTTCTTTAAACCAGCGTTGTTAACTATACATATAAAGAGCTACAACTTTTATTTGAAACTTTTCCCCTGATAAATTCATTTAAGGGGACTTTTGGGGGAGGGGGGTTATGTTTTTCTTTAAAATGCTATCACAGTTGATTATACAATTCTGTCATCCAAATTGAAATAACTAGAAATTAATATATGACCCAAATTCCGAGTTTCAAGGAAATTAGTAAACCGGACAGTTTTACTGGACAGTGTTTTCACTTTTCGACGAATTTCATTAAATTTGGTACACTAACTATAAAATTTGTCAATTATAATTTTGAGTACTGGAGTAAGAGAAAGTTGTGTGAGTGTTTCACACCAGATTTTTTTTTAATTCTAATCTAATAGTAAAATAAAAAAAATAATTAAAAAGTAATAAATAGTTTAACAATAACAACACTATGTTTTTTTCATACAGGAAATCGTAGGTCAATCCTACCGGAAGTTTCAGTATGACAGTTTGTTGACCATAATCTTCATCAACTGACAATATCTAACTAGCTTGTTTTGTTGTAGAAAATTTTTTTTTTTTAACTAAAAGTAAACATTTTTTGTTTTTTTTGTTTTTACAATGAACTGCTAAACCATTGGGCAGTTAAAAAATTAACAAAAAACACGCACTTAGTGCTGTGAAAAGAACTCGTTATATTTTGAACGTCAAAAATCCATCAACCAGAGAAGTACAACATTTATTGGTTTTTCCCAGTTTTTCAATGATTTTTCTTTAAACTTCATATACTGTCATAAACGGATAAACTTTTATCCGCAAAACAGTTTTCAATAAAAGGGGGTGTCCTGGGGAGGAGGAGGGGGAACAACAAAGTTAAACTTTCCTCCAAAGTACCACCCTCAATACAATGTACAGTTCTAATACTAAGTGAACCCCACTTGTGACAAAGTCTCGAGATCAGTCTCAGTTGGTTGTCCATTTGAGATTCACTTTCTGTCTCGTGACAGTTTTTCTGAGACTCGACAATAACTGAAGCCTCAAGACCAGAAACATTTCGTGTCCACTTGAGAGTCAACTCGCAGTCAGTTGTGTGATTCGAATCGCACTTTTGTTTATTTTTATCTTTTCTTTCCTAATGGTGGATACGCGTCAGGCCATAGCTTTTTTATAATTGCGTATAAGATTTGCGAAAAAGTGGACGGTGGAAAGAATAGTTTTTTGTTTTTAATAATTGTTTTAGGCAGTCGCCTGTACAATAGAGTTTGATTACAAAATTATGTACAGAGTAGTTTGTTTGTTTACGTATTTAAACTTAAATCTGTGAGAGCAAACATTGAACAGAAAAAATAATTATTTTTTTATCAACTTTTGTTTTTTTTTTTTTTGTTTTTCTGTTTTTATTTACAAAATAAACATCGAAATCCACAATGGCGGGCAAAATTTGGTATTAACTGAACATCATCGCTTGAAATTACACGATGTATCTCTCAGATAGTCTGCTCATCTTCACGTCCCATATTTATATGCGCGCCTATTGCAAGATTAACTAAGAACTAATGAAAATATAAATAAAAATGAAATAAAAATATAGAATTACGAAATAAAAATGAAAAAATACATACAAAAATGAAATCAAGTCTCCGAGTGCTGAGAAAATCTTCAAAAACTGACAGAATTCTAGAGACTGAGTCACGGAGAACAGAAATGAACATATCTACTTGTGAATAGTTACGCTTTCGGAGACCTACGCGGGCTTGTCTCCGATACTCTTCTCAGGCCATTATTCACTTGTGACAGAATAGTCTCGAGACTTCACACAGATTTCTGAGTTTTTTTTTTGCCATTGACTCGAAGACGATTCGCACGAATCTTATTTGAAATATTATTCTGAAAAAATTATATATATATAGTTATATTTGTAATGTTATTTGAGTTTGAATTGTTCTGGCGCTGTCTTCCGAAATATATTCAGTTTCTATCTGTGCTATAACCCCACCACTAAAAAAGTAAAAGTAAAGTAAAGTAATGCCTATTTTTTCAGGCGGGCTTAACGTCCAACTGCCAAATTAGGTGTCATGGACGGGAGCGGAAGCACCTACTTTACTATTAACATTTTTTAAACAAATATAAAAAATTTAGTTATACGCTGGACTCGAACTGGGGTCCTCCTACTTACAAGTCCATGCTCATAACCAATACACCAACACCCGCCCCATTATGTGTATATAAAAAAAAAAAATTATCAACGTTACAATTGTATTAAAAGGGCGGTAAGAGAAAGTCGTCTGAGTGTTTCACACCACATTCTACCACTGCTAGGTATGTTTAAAAGAGATAATTACATAGGATTAAACATTTTAATAAATTATATATATATATAAATAAATAAATTAATTAATGAATATAAAGTCAATAGACCATTTCATTTGTTATTTAATTTTAATAATAAAATAATAAGCACAGTTAAATAATTAATAAACAAAAAACAAAACAAAAAAATACAATGTGATAATAGTAAATAACACGTGGTATACAGTTTTCAACGGACATTGAGTTCATGTAATTAACATTTCTAATTAATGTATTGACAATATTCATAACGTATTTCCCAGGACCGATATTTATATTGATGCACCTTCACAATACAATCTTTACAATAAGTTTTTGAATATTTAAACAATTTTTTTTTTTTTTTTCTTGTGAGCTGTCAAGGAAGATATAAAAATTGACGCAACCAGCTTATTAAAAAGATTGTGGCTTAATAATTTTCACTCACCATGATGTGGGTTTTCACAATTTGAGCCCGACGATTTATTTAACCAATTAACTCGTATCAAAGATGACACAGCTATTATGGGGGAGTTCAAAGAAAATATAATTAATATAAAAATGCAAAATATTAAAACAAATAATATTTTGGATTGCCATATAGTTCAAATTAATTTACTGTTAACTTTCTCTTATTGTCGTAAGAAAAAATATATTGGCATTTTTGTCAAAATTTCCGAAATGGAATTTTTTTTATCGAATATATAAGTTGAGGTTAGAAAATGGTCTCACTCTCTCTCTCTTTATCAGTATGGGTGAATGAACCACTTCAGTGAATGAATTTATCGTTTTTACGATTTTTCTCAGAAACTTGTTCAATACTGGGTTTTTACTTAAACTTTATTTATTTACATTTACATTGACAGAAATTTAACACTTTTATTTGGGGAATTTTTAGCACTTGTGATGGAATATCACATGCATATCACATGTCGAATTAGTTCCCAGCTATCCGCAAGGAACGCCAAGATCGTACCATCAAACGAAGCTAACCAAGGGTTGGGGATGAAGTCTTGTCCTCTACCATAAGTATTGAAGGAAAAAAGGGACAGTTTCTACGCCCTAATCTATCACCATCTTCAAGAGCGAAGACATCTTTCTATTTTTGCTAACCAGCCAACAGCTGCAAACATCCAGTCTACACACTGTTAATTTTGCCTATCTCTCCCCATATCTCTTAATCACTTAAATAAATAAAGTACTTAGAATCATGTGTATATACAGGGTGTCCCAAGGTATATGGATAACGACTTTTTATCGGAAACTAAGATAGCTAAAAAAAAAAAAACTAAAAAATACGTGTCCCCCCCCCTAGTTTTTAGTTAGAAATCCAAATTTAATTTGCAAATTTGTTTTGGTGCTTGCAGAAGCAAGATACAGGCACCAACTTCATTTGTTTCAAATAGGGAGGTGTGGTTTTTATTTAAGAAATAGATTCCTCTATTTTTTTTAAGAAAAATTTACTTGAACGGTTTTTTTCTGTGAGTGATATTTTACAAGTTATGAATGAAAACATGATTCTTATAAGAAATTTCAAAATGATATTATAACGGTTTTTTGATTGAATAAGAAGAAAAGTACTATTTTATTATAAATTTTACTCCTCATTAATTACAGATCTTGCTCGAACTGGCCCCCACCATTAGAGATGTATTTCTTTGGTCGTAAGGTACAATTGGCAGGAAAAAGCATGTGTATGCATCTCTAATGGTGGGGCCAGTTCGAGCAAGATCTGTAATTAATGAGGAGTAAAATTTATAATAAAATAGTACTTTTCTTCTTATTCAATAAAAAAACGTTATAATATCATTTTGAAATTTCTTATAAGAATCATGTTTTCATTCATAACTTGTAAAATATCGCTCAAAGAAAAAAACCGTTCAAGTAAATTTTTCTTACAAAAAATAGAGGAATCTATTTCTTAAATAAAAACCACACCTCCCTATTTGAAAAAAACGAAGTTGGTGCTGTATCTCGCTTCTGGAAGCACCAAAACAAATTTGCAAATTAAATTTGGATTTCTAACCAAAAACTAGGGGGGACACGTATTTTTTAGTTTTTTTTCTAGCTATCTTAGTTTCCGATAAAAAGTCGTTATCCATATACCTTGGGACACCCTGTATATATTAATTATAGGGCAATAGTCATAATAAAATCTAGTTATTAATGATAACGCCCTGAAACACCCACTACACAATCATATAAATTATCCAATCTAACATAATACGAGTAGCGCCGTGGCCACACCAAAATGCCTTGCCACAAAATTTCTTGGTGACTGTTCATCGATGGATCGGCGATGTCGACATCTTACCCACCACACCCTACTCGAAAATATCATTTCATAGTTCTCTATCATTTATATAATTTTTTTCTTGAAATTAAATGTGTTACCAAATCTTCTGAGTATGAAGAAAATCTGTTCTTCTACATAGTACTAGTTTTTTTTTTTTAGTGGTTCTTTTCAGTTTTCCGAGATTTACTCAATAAACTATCTACTTTACTTTTTCACTTTTTAGTGTTAAAATTATTGTTTTTATTGCGTTACAGAGCGGAAAAAAAAAACTTCTTTTATACCTCAATATTTCAACCTTTAGATTAGGCCTTCATCAGGACCTAACAATAACTAATAAACATTGCGGTGATTGGTTCCGCAGAGCTAGAAAGTATCAGAGACATTTTCCGTGGTAGCCTGCTTCATTTTGTGGTCATCAACCGGTTTCGGGCGTTCGCCCATGTTCAGGATGCATTTGTCACAGACAGTGTGATAATATAGACTTGCACAGAGCAAATTCAGTTTATACATTGACTGGTCTTTTTAATTGTATTTTAAAACTGAATTCGCTCTGTGCAAGTCTCCCAGACTGTCTGACAAACGCCTGAAACGGTCGATGACCAGAAAATGAAGCAAGCTACCACGGAAAATGTCTCTGAAAATAAACATAGCAATTATTGATGCATTAATGAGTTGTAAATAAATCTTCTCCTATTGAATTATCTTTAAACTAGTACATTTTGATTCCCTGTTACACTAATCTCATGTTAATTATCTATTGCATATTTGTATGATTAAAAGGAACTATTGTATTAACATTTGAAATATAACTGGATGTAAAACTGAAAGGGCTATATTGAAGTAGGTTACTTTGCTGGGAATTTAAATTAGCTACTATATTATGTAAACGCAATAAAATAATGTTATTTATTTATTTTTTTTTATTTTTGTAAAAAATTTATATATTTTTTTTCTTGTAACTCTGATGAAGGCCCAATCCAAGAATCGAAACTTTGGCATAAGAGTTGTTTATTTGTCCAATAACCAGAAAAGCAGTCATTTTTCTCTACAAAGGAAACTAGGACGAAAAGAAAACATAGCATGTTTATCACTTTTGTTGAAACCTCATTTTAAGAAAATTATTTCAAGTGTGTATTGGTGGAGTAAAGAGTTATAATTCTCTCAAGGCGCCATTTTATTGTAGTTTAGGTTTTCTTACTATTAGTATAACATTTAGTACAAATTTAAATTTAGAAGAAAATTGGTTAATTATTACAATGCGAATTACAGTAAGAGAAAGCTGTATGAGAATTTTATTCTTGATTTTATTCAAAACAAAACAGAATCGATAAAAACATTTGTTAATTACTATTTCCGACGAGAACCACTTCACTCTCTGTCACATCTCTATCATTGTTCGCTCTTTTGTTCAAAACAAAAAAATCTGGTGTGAAACACTCACACAACTTTCTCTTACTCCAGTTCTCAAAATTACAATTGACAAATTTTGTAGTTTGTGAACTAAATTTAATGAAATTCGTCGAAAACTGGAAAAAAACTGTTCAGGAAAAGCGCACACTTCCGGTTTACTAATTTTCTTGAAACTCCGGAATTTTGGCCATATATTTATTTCTAATTAATTTTGTTCGGATGATAGAACTGTATAGTCAACTATGATAGCACTTTAGAGATATACATAACCCCACCCCTCCACTAAAAGTGCCCTTAAATGAATTTTCCCAGAGAAATATTTTAAATAAAAGTTGTACATCTTTGTGTATTTAGTTTATATATCAAGTTTCAAGAAAATTATCGGAGCCAGTTTTGAGAAAATCGCGAAAAAGTGAAAAAAATCATTTTAGTAAAGTGGTAAAATAAACGCACTTCCGTTCCGATTTTTTCAAACTCGTAATTTCGACAATATATTCAATTCTAATTAACATTATTTAGATGACTGAATTGTCTAATAAAATGAAATACCACTTTAGATGAAACCTATGCCCAGCCCTCCCCAATAACTGCCCTTAAATGAATTTTCCCGGAGAAACAAATAAAAGTTGTAGCTCTTTGTATGTGTAGTTGATGTACCAAGTTTAAAGAAAATCGTCGAAGCCATTTTTGTAGAAAATCGCGAAACCGTAAAAAAAAACAACTAGTAAAGTGGTACTTCCGGCTGAGGAAATTTGACAGATAACGCACTGTCAGATCCCATGGTGATACCTAAACGTTATATCAAGTTTCAACTTTCTACGGTTTTTCGTTTTTGAGCTATGCTGTTCACATACACACACACACACACACACACACACACACACACACACAAACACCATTTGCTAAAAACCACTTTTTTGGACTCAGGGGACCTCAAAACGGATATTTCCGGTGAAAACTCGATATCGAAAATTTGACACGATTACAATACTTCCTCTTATACTAGGTGTAAGAGAAAGTAAAAAAGCGCTACCACTATTGAGAAATCAAACTAATCCAACGAGACTTAAGTCTGCAACTTTTATTAGAAAGATGTTATTAAATAACCTTTAATTGAATTAGTTGATAATAATTAATTTCAAAACGATCCTTTGCCCTATATTTAAATGTTTTCTGAAGAGGCTTTAGTTTTAGCTTTATTTTTAAAAACGCTTTTCTTTAATAGTATGACTTTAGATGGAAGCTAAATCTACAGTTTTCCAACAATAGACAGCATTCTTTTTCACATTGTTGAACATCGTTCTTTCAAAGGGCAATTTAAATAGTTGCAGAAAGCAAGAATCCATGATAGTATTTCTTTCTGCAACAGTAGAATTGAGAAAATGTCTTTATCACCATTTAATTTTAATGAAGGGCATAAAATGACTGACCATAAGTCCTTAGCAAGGTGATAAAAGGTACATATATTCACTTATTAGATTGAGACTTAAGTTTTTCATAAATATATGAAGCTAGATTAGTTATTTATTGGACTACTGAGTAAAGTGACTTTCACACATGAGGTTAGATAATGCCACATAAGTATGCCATCTGAACGAGGTTTCAGTAATTTAGAGTATACATCTTATAGACATGTTTATTAAGGTTTATAGTATTGATATGCCAACAATTTCATAATTAAAACTTCTAAATAATTTTTTAGACTTCCACGGCTATTGTCATATAAAATACTTTGGTCTTCGGGGTGAGACACGTGATAGTGGTTTGTTATAAACCAACGTTTCGCCCATATTACAATAGGCTTCTTCAAGGTAGTATCACCACTAAAGCTTTAACAACACACTGCCTGAAGAAGAAGAACATTCATCCTGAAAAAAGCTTTTGTATTATGCAAAAAGTTAATAATGGGAAAAAAGTTGATAAATACCTTGAATTCTACCTCTATTGAGTAAAGAAATAAGAATGTCCACAAAGATGAAAATCTACCACACTTTTGTAGAAAATGTAGTGACATATACGTCGGAAACTTGGACAATGACCAAAATAGTTCGGAAAATAGACTGCTAGCCCTCGAGATGGACTTTTAGAGGAGGAATTGTGGTATATCAAGAAGGCAGCATATCCCTAACTCTGTGATCAGAGATAAAGTAGGCATCAATAGAACTATTCTATATACTGTAGAATCCAAACGCCTAAAATGTTACGCCCATCCAAAAAAAGATGGCCGGGAGAACGCTGACCAAAAAAGAGTTTACAACTACCTGCACAAAAAGAAGGACGTAAACAAGGCAGACCTCGAAAACGCTGGATGGAATATGTAGAGTTAAGCATGGCTGCTAGGGGCTTAGAGGAATGAGATTGGCTAGACCGGAAGCTGTAGCTATTGGCTATCGGGGGATATGACGTAAAAATTTTTCTTTTCTCCCACTAGAAACATTAACTCAGCTGATTCATTTCCTATGTTAAGGTTACCAGATATGTTATTTTAAAATCGTCTAAAACGCTAGTTTGGAATATGGATCTAAGTTCATTCCAAAAATCACGTCAAAGGAGATATCCACCTTTGGAGGGGGTCGAGAGAAATCTAAATCAGTTTTCAAGATATTTAGGAAAGAAATTAAAAAAATGGTTAAAGTTACTTGTATTTGTTACTTAAATTTGTATTTATAATGAATCTAATTATCTCCAATTTACTTCACACACCCTTAAACTACATTAAAACCATAATATATTTTTAGTGATTAATATAAAAATGAATATTTAGTACATAATATGCAGTATTGCGTAAAAAAAAAAAAGATTGAAAATGGTGTTTTAATCGTTGTGATTTGAAAGTTGGAACTTCCTTCACTAAATTTAGTGTAATAATTATTTTATTATACATAAAATTATGGTAAAAAATATTCCTTATTTCTCCAAACATTTCACAAATATTTTTCATAAATGAATAGTTTATGTAATTAGTTTTTAAACCGTATAGAAACATTTGTAAAATCCTACACACTTGTTGATCAATATCATTAATTCTGTGGTACATTAACTATATCAAAACAAGATTTTGCAAGTTAAGTACTTAAAAAGTTTTTAAGTAGTTACAAAGAAAGTATTAACAGACAGAAACTTGGGACCTCTCTTTCACAACTTCCCATTTCACTCGTGGAAATTTTCCATTAATGCTTAAGACTGAGGTTTGGCTTCAATTAATTCCAATTAAATTTTGTTTTACTATCAAATCAGAATTTAGATATCGATTTTGCACTATGATTATATGTTATAGCGAAGGTTCCTTTTCTTTATGTGTAACTCAAAGTGAGAGTACATAATGATAGTAGAGAAGCAAGAGACTGTCTGGAAAACCGTAGGGTATTCAAATTCAACGTTTAAGTAAAAGCCAGGAAATCCAAAAGGTAGAGTTTTCAGTTAATAACTGGCAAATCAAGTCGCATTTTACAGCTTTTCTTTTCAGTACTTCAAGATTTTCTAAAAAAAAATATGCCACACAGATTTATTTCGTAAACTTGGAATAGTAACCTAGATTTAATGACCTTTAAATATCTTTTATTGGAAAATATTTCTATGATAAGCAAACAATAACATTAGACTATTCTCTAAATAATATCATGTAAGGATCTATTACATTATATAATGATATTAATTTCAACTTACATTAAAAAAAAAATTACAACAAAACGTTACGACAAACTTTTGCCAACTGAAATTTGAGAAAGTCGTCAAAAAAAAAGACGTCATGGTGAGAATTGCATAAAATTTTGGGACTTTTGAAAAAGACTGTATTGAATATATATTAATGAATATGTTAAAACATTTATATAAAATATATATGAATATATTTTTTTTAAATAATTGATAGATAATAGTTTTTTAGTAAATCAACTCATTGACAACAATTTTTAGACATTTTCAGTTTAATTTTTTTTTTTCACATAATTATATAATGTGATCCATCCAATACCTCCGAAGATTTGACATATACACTGTCGCCCTGATAGCTGCATATATTTTGATAGATGGGCGTAGTCTTCTTCGGTATAATCGGCAAGCCCAGAGGTTCCAGATTTAGCCTTTATTAAAGAAGGAGCTGTTCCAATGCCTTTGATAGCCCGGATGGTCCAGCATGGACATTATCTGTTGCTATAGGAACAGTCATGGATGAGTGGATATGGGTATGTTAGCAGGAGTGGAACCATACGAGCAGAAGGTTGATTGTTGGTCGGACTCTCTTTTGGAAAATTTCAAAATTGAAAGCTTCAACAAAGCTTTCAAGTTTAAAATTTCCTTTCGTGGAAAGGATGTGGTGGACAATGAGCTGTCCACGCAATCCACGAACGGTTTGATAAATGAGGTGTCCGTTTCCTCCATTGAAGCGTATGCACTCCCAAGACATTCCAGGAATGTCTCCCAAATCGTCGATGTCTGGCTGGTAGACTCCATCAAATATATCGACGTCTCTTGTAAGACATCCGGAATATGCAACAGCTTCAAAATCCTCAGAAAAAGCTCTGTCTTCAACAAAGTTCCAAAGACTGAACAGACCCCGCTTCATCATCTCCACTCGTGGTCTCTTCGGTGGAGGCGCGTCGTGGACGTCTTCGTCTCCTATACTGATGCACTTTGGGCATTCTAGATCTTGAGCGTTTGACATGCTATACAAATTGTAAACTTAACCGAATAAGAACGAGAAAATATTTAAATGTATCTATTACACTTTAAACACTTTTTTAAATACCTTTTCATTCACGGAAAGTAAGCGGCGGGTGGCGGTAAGGGATGGCGAAGACAACAATCAACAACACCTTGCTGCAACAACGACTAGTGAAGTAGAGGAGCAGAAAGCTAAGTTTTGCGTATATATAGAGATAGCTCATGCTCCCTTTACTACAGTTACATCAGCTCTCTCCACTTGTCGTCGTCGCAGCAAGGTGTTGTTGGATTGTTGTCATCATTTTTAGTAAAGGCAACTTTCAACTCGTAATTTGCATAAAACCAGTTGTTGTGTTGGAATAATAGAATTTTTTTTCTCTAGTAATTAAGAGGAAGTACTTAGAACCTGCAAAATTTTCGTAAGTTATATTTTCACCAGCTTTTCGTAATTTTTTTGAAAATAACTGCAACGATTTTCTTTAAACTTGGAATGTTTGCTGCATAGGTATAATTCTATAACTTGTATTTAAAAGATTTGTCTGGACAACCTGATTTTAGGGTTGTACTGGAGGGATCTGTTAATTAGTTTAAAATTTAAACTGCCGCTAGTAGCTTTAGTTGCTGTCAGAAAGCGCTCCTATACTAGTTATACTCAAGTTATATCATCTAACAACTCCTACCACATTTTTTTTTTTATGAACAAGCCCATTTAAATGTTTTTAAACATAACAATTTTAATGCAAATTTTTCTATTACATTATATTAATTGTTAAGAGAATGGTTTTGTATATTTCACAACCGATTTTTTTACCATTTACATAAAATTAAGTTACATTAACACTTTCTTTTTTTTTTTTGAAATGGCTCCAACGATTTTCTTAAAACTTGGAAAGAACTGTAGAGACATAAAAGAATCACTTTTATTTTATTAATTTTATGGGTTTCTGACAAATCTACTTTAAATTTGAAATGATTTTTTTTTTTTTGTATTTGATCAAGGCTATGCGTTTTCTTCTGGTCCGTAACATAATCAATTTAATTATTACGTGTAGTTATATGTAGTTATATATACATGTTTCACCTCTATTTTTATTAAAGGCAGTTAATTATCGTGTATTTACATGACAGTAAGAGTAAGTGGTGTCAGTGTTTCACACCAGATTTTGTTTCAAACTCATCGATAGGTTTAGGCGTTTCCCCAATTTCAGATTTTTGACAGGTTAAACAGTGTAAAAAGTTACTGAATTTAACGATACGCTAGCTTTATATTGTGTTCATCAACATTTCGGCTAAAAGCCGAAAGCCCGAAATCGATCGATTCTCAAGAAATGAAGCAGGTGCAATAGAAGAAGCAAATGGAAAAATAGAAATAATTTTGGAAAATATGTTAGTAATTTAAACTTAAAATAAAGTGTATTTTATCAGAGTGAAATGAACTTAGGAATCTGTTAGGGACTATTAATCTGAGGTCAATGATATCCCTAGACAAAGGACCCAGGTACAAGACCGGTTAGAAAGACATTTCTGACGGACAGATCAGCATTATTGTGTGATGAATATTATTTTAGCATTCAAAGGAGTATCATTCGCTTTTACAACAGAGAAAACATCAGTACCAGTCAGTGTTATATGAACATTTGTGTTTAAATCAATCTAGTACAAGTATAATTAAAGTGCAAGAGTTACTGCATATTTATAACTTATTTCATTTATTTACAATTAACTTGTAATTGTTATTCATATTATTCAATAATTCAAATATAGTGTAATTATTAAGCAGCGGTGACTTATTACTTATTTCTTTATGCTTCTCTCTTCTCTAAAACAAACATACAGAAACTACATTCATCAACCTAACACACTATACTAGGCTATCACAAAAAAGATCTCTGTTTAACTAATTGGATATTGCAAAAAAAAATTAGGAATCCATTCTGATATTTCGTATTGTTGAGGAGAATATTAATTTATTATTATCAAATTAATAGTTTGTAGGGAGATGGAGGAGATTCTAATACACCTGCTGACAAACTGCGCTGCTATCATTCAAAGGAGGTTTAGAAGTCTGGCCAGGTGTTGTAAGTAGGATACAACCTCCTTAAAACCTTCTAGGGATTTTAAGATATCTTGGAGAAATCAAACTAAAAGGGGTGCTGTAGTTTGAGTGGTATTATCTCGGCTTCTTCAGTAGGGTGGAACAATAAACCTCTTTGGTTCCCCAAAACCCCTACACCAAAAACCCCCCAAAAAAATCACATACCGAACTAATTGATAAATTTTTATTATTATAAAAACTGAGTATTAATCACTAATTTTGTATCAGCGGCATTTTCCATGATAGCCTGCTTCATTTTATAATCATCGACCGGTTTCGGGCTTTCGACACTGACGTCATGATTCAAACATGATTCGTGTATTCGACAGCGACACTGACATGTATGACAGCAATGGGGTTTACGAGTTGAAATGCCCGTGACTGTAACAACATTTACGTGGGGCAGACAGGCAGAGAAATCAAGGAACGATTTACCGAACATATCAGATCATACAAGTACAACAAAGTTGACTCAAATATAATCAAAATATTTTAATTTGGCTTTTAGACATAAATAACCAAAAAATGGTATATTGAATCAGTTATTACGTCAATTATATAACAAACAATATTCTTCTGTATTCATCTCCTTGATATGGCGGAGAACTACCTAAATACAACACTTCACCATGAGCCATAATTATCCATGTGATACACTATAATGATAAAATTACTTTTGAATGCACACGGTCACCGAGTATAAAGTGCGTACTTTAGGCGTGATTCTAAATTATCATTTATTAAAAATGTGAACAGATAAAACTGTTCAAAGCAAAATAGAAGCTCTATGGTTGTTGTGGTTGGTTCCGCAGATCTGGAAAGCGTCTGAAGGACGACGACTTGACCTAATAGAACAACTCGAAATATATAACACAAGACACAAAACATAATAAAAAAAAAAAAAAGGCTATCATGGAAAATGTCTCTGATGCTTTCCAGCTCAACGGAACCAACCACC
The DNA here is from genome assembly GCA_011037195.1 of Triatoma infestans. Lineage (NCBI taxonomy): Eukaryota > Metazoa > Arthropoda > Insecta > Hemiptera > Reduviidae > Triatoma > Triatoma infestans. The sequence goes on from JAAEAF010005479.1 coordinate 35,856, forward strand.
ACAACCACTAAATTTATAGTTATCGCTGATGAATAAATATTATTTATTCAATAAAACTGGAGCCTTTCCAAAATCATGCGCATTCATATTTATATAATCACATATGCCAATTTAATTATTAATTATTTAGACTTATTACAAGAAAGATAAAATGAGCGAGTGAGAGAGATAGAGAAGGAGAGAGATCGTTGAAAATGAAGTGACCAAAATGTTCTCAAATTTTTAATAAATTATTTTCATTTTTAACACAAAAATACAGTTTTGGGAGGGGGGGGGAGGTAATACATTGCTCTTCATATAGTTTGAAATTAAAACAAAATTGCATTAGAACAGGAAGTGGCTCTTCTGGACAGGTAAGTTCGATGAAATTAATATAACACTAAGGCTGTGTTGAGTTAACGCAATAAAGTTAGTTAACAGCCATTTAATTAAGTAACTGCTAATGGAAACTGAACTGGTTATCACCGCCTATTCTATGATGAAGGTGATGATGATGATGATGATATGAGAAAAAAACCAATAATACTCAAGAGTTTTAAACAATTTTTTTTTTTTTTTTAATTCGAGTTTACATCAGAAATAAAGGTTTTTATGGAGTATGAAAATAATGTTTGTGTGTGTGTGTGTATGTGTGCAAAATATCTCAAAGACGAAAAATCGAAAGAAGCTCAAACTTGACATACCATTTAGGTACCACAATAAGGTTTTTGATTAAAACCCATCAACGGGCATTGAAATTAAAAGAAAATTGCATTAGAACAGGAAGTGGCCCTCCTGGACGAGGTAAGGTGAAATTGATATAACACTAAGGTGGTGTCCCCAACTTCCGACAGATTCTCAACCACACACCAATTTCCAAAAACTCACTTTTTTAGGACTTCAAAATATGTATTTGCCGGTCGAAAAAAATTGATATCGAAAATATGATACGATCGCAATAATTTTCTTTTACTAGAAGTAAGAGAAAGTAAAAAAAAAAAAATCTGGTGTGAAACACTCACACAACTTTCACTTACTCCTGTTCTCAAAATTATAATTGACAAATGTTATAGTTTGTGTACCAAATATAACGAAATTCGTCGAAAACTGAAAAAAAAAACTGTTTAGTAAAAGCGCACTTTTGGCTTATTAAATTCCGTCAAATTGGAATTTTGGCCATCTGTTTATTTCTAATTAATTTTGTTTAGATGATAGAATTGTATAATCAACTATGATAGTACTTTAGAGGAAGCTGTAACCCCACACCTCCCCTAAAACTGCCCTTAAGTGAATTTTCCCAGAGAAATATTTTAAATAGGAGCTGTAGATCTTTGTATGTTTAGTTTATATACAAAGTTTCAAGAAAATCGTCGGAGCCATTTTTTGAGAAAATCGTGAAGAAGTGAAAAAAAATCATTTAGTAAAGTGTTAAAACAAACGCACTTCCGGTTATCCGATTTTTTTCAAAGTCGGAATTTCAACAACATATTTAATTCTTATTGCGATTATTTAGATGACTGAATTGTCTAATAAACTGAAATAGCAGTTAAGATGAAAACTTGACCCTACCCCTCCCCCGGAAGTGCCCTTAAATGAATTTTCCTGGAGAAATGATTCAAATAAAAGTTGTAGCTCTTTGTATATATAGTTGATATACCAAGTTTAAACAAAATCGTCGAAGCATTTTTGAGAAAATCGCAAAAACGTAAAAAAAAAACATACTATAAAGTGGTACTTCCGGTTGAGGAATTTTGGACAGATAAGCACCGTCAGATCCCATGGTGATACCTAAACGGAATATCAAGTTTCAACTTTTTACGGTTTTTCGTTTTTGAGCTATGCTGTTCACACACACACAGACCATTTGCTAAAAACAACTTTTTTGGACTCAGAGGACCTCAAAACGGATATTTCCGGTGAAAACTCGTTATCGAAAATTTGGCACGATTACAATACTTCCTCTTACTAGGGAAGTAAGAGAAAGTAAAAAAAAAAAAAAAAAAAAAAATTAAAGAAAACTATAAAATTTAATTATACAGAGAAACTCCTTCACTACTGCACCGTGAGTTTGAAATTTAGATTTGTATACTCTCCAAAAAGAGATGTGATTAATGAGAGAGAATGGAGTATCTACGAAAAGGAGACTTATTCAATTTTGTCCATTATTATTTTCTCTGGTATACTCTTAGGAGTCTAGATGAAAGATTCTCTTGAAAATATATACTTTTCCCATTTATTCATTCGTCCATTTGCCACTCACATAAATAAAACTTAAATCACAATTACTATTCCTAAGAATACATGCAAGAAAAAAACGAAAAAAAAAAACGTCAACGTCGGTCATGCTTAATAAAAAAATGTTTATTGGTAATTTAGTTTATAAGTAAACTGTATATATGTAAATGTTCTCTCTTACTAAGTACATGACTTTATAAAAGCTGTTTATTTCTGTAATCAGAAGAAAATACTTGGAAAAAAAAAAAAAAGCAATCAAACATGACTATAAAATAAGGTACGATAAAATTCTATTAACATTTAGAATAAAATCTGTAATTTATTAGTGATTACTTCATAAATATATATATAAATTTATATATACATTTACAGAACATTATTATCTTTGAAATCTATATAATTTAGTTAATAAATTATTGATTCAATTAAGGTTTTTTTTTTTATTAAATAAATGATAAATGAATATATAAAATAATAAAGCAGAAAACTAATGATTAATTTAAAAATTTTTTCACACTTTAGAATTTGAAATAATTTTTTTTTTTACTTAGTAAAAAGTTAAGGAGATTTTTATTAGTACTTAAATGTGGTATATGTACAATTTCCGCCAATATTTTTATGTTATTTATATATCTATTATTTTTTTATTTTTCACACAATATTGTGATAGATATATCTTATCAGTTTATTATTTGTGATAGAAAGAAAACATACAATAAAATAGTAAAACATTTCTAACAAAACAAATATATATATATATATATATTTAATTGTTGAAACAATAAAAACATATTTTTATGACATGCTATGTAATTTATTTGATGTAAATAATACTTATACTTATTTTTTAATTGGGTTGGTCACTTTAAATATATATTACTTCTGTAATTTGTAAGGATGGAAATTATTCCTTTTGAAACTATTTGTATTTTTTGAAAAAAAAAAGTTCCTTAAAATTGCAACGTTCAAAGGGATTGGCTAATATAGAAAGAGGCGTTATAGCTGAACGCGGGATATGGGGAAATGTTGGGGTTAAAAATTGTTACAGGGGAACTGCTATAGCATTGCGACCTGAAAGATTTATTATGCCCCCGAAACCTTCTCAGTGAACTCAGTGCCCATCCCCAGACAACGAGCTCTAAAGCGCGCTTACCACTGAGCTAATATCCCTTCTCTATAGGGGAGCTCTGTTTCTTCAAGATATAGTAGCAGCAGTTTAAATTTAAACCTAACAAAGAGGTCCTCCCCCCCCCCAAACCGCTACAATTGCAACTCAAAAACCTATTCTGTAAAGTTGCACGTTTGGTTAACCGATTTTCTTCAAATATGCCTAATAAAAATTGATTTTTTACTTTCTCTTACTGCTAGTAAGAGGAAGTATTGTAATCGTGTCAAATTTTCTAATATCGAGTTTTCACTGGAAATATCAGTTTTGAGGTCTCCTGAGTCCAAAAAAGTGGTTTTTAGCAATTGGTCTGTATATATATATATGTGTGTGTGTGTGTGTGTGTATGTATGTGAACAGCATAGCTCAAAAACGAAAAACCGTAGAAAGTTGAAACTTGATATTCCGTTTAGGTATCACCATGAGATCTAACGATAGGGTTACCTGTCAAAAGGAAGTACCACTTTACCATGTTTTTTTGCGTTTTTCACAAAAATGGCTCCGACGATTTTCTTCAAACTTTATATATCAACCACGGGCTGCAACTTTTGTTTGAAACATTTTTCTGGGAAAATTCATTTAAGGGTACTTTTGGGGGAGAGGTGGGGTTAGGTTTTCATCTAAAATGCTATTTCAGTTTATTATACAATTCTGTCATCTAAATAATGTTAATTAGAATTAAATATGTTGTTGAAATTCCGAGTAAAAAAAAAAAAAATCGGATAACCGGAAGTGCGTTTACTTTACCACTTTACTAAATGAATAACGCGGAGTTTATTCTTACCAAGGCTGATGCAGGCCTCCGATCTCCATTAGTTATAATTTCTTAGGCAGATCTTGGCCGGCCGCAGTCCGGAGAAGGAGTTTCAGAGTTGAGATCTCTTTACTTCCTCCTCCTTCTTAAGTTCTTCCAAGAGAAACTGGTCTCTAATCTCAAAAAAAGGTTCAGGCCTTAGAAGCTGGGATGCAGGACCTATCTTTGCCAGAGCGTCGGCCATCTCGTTCCCTTCAATGCTAATATGCCCTGGCACCCACCAGAGGGTGACCTAATTCCTCCTGCCTAGGTCATTAAGTTTACCTAGGAATTCCCAAACCATTTTAGAGCTGATGACAAAAGCGATCAGTGCTCTAATGCTGCCTAGTTATCGGAAAGGCTTACAATCTCCTGATTCCTATATTACCTATCGAGGTTGAATTGAACGTATCTTCCAATTGCGCATATTTCCGCCAGGGAGATGGTGGGAAATTTACCCATTGGTTCCGAGTGCTTGGTCCTTGGTCCAATCACCCCCATCCCAGTCCCCTCGAGGGTCTTAGACCTGTACGTATATCATTTAATGGCATATAATGACCGCTTAGTTATTCTAGCAAAATCCCCACCACACTTTTATGGCCAGCGCAATTGAAGATTGTAACGTTGCAATTTTAAAGAAAATTTCTTGATTAAATTGTATGAATTAGAGTTAGAGAAAGTCGTGTGAGTGTTTCACACCAGATTTTTTTTTTCATTCTATTCGTTGAATTTATTTGCAACTTCATATTAAACAAATTTGATAAACTACATGGATGGTATTAAAATCATGTGGAGTACGAACAATATTAATCCATAATATTTGGTGTTCTTGATAAAGTTCAGTGGCACTTTAAAACGGGCATGTCTTGAAAGTGTTCAAGATTGATTTAACGTAATGTTTTATTTGGAGTATACAACTAAAAAGATTATTCTATGTTCAGATCTAATCTTCATCCACCTCTACACTAACATCCCTCATTTAAGGTATTTTTTTTTGTTTTTCCCAGCTCCAGTAGCCCTGCAGCTGAGGAGTTCATTATTCTGCCTGTCCCCATCATGATTACAAGCATTTAATTGTATAATTCAAAATACTTTTTTAGCATTTATCTTTATAGTATTATTATTATTATTATTATTATTTAATGTAAGACAATAGCAATTTGAAGTTGATTACATAAACTAGATATGAACAATCAAATTAAGAATAAGAAAGACAATTTATAATAAGTATAAAATTTAACAATTTTGTTGATAAACACCATGAACTGTTTATTCAATTTTGAGATTAACAAACTCGAGGCCGCTGGCTATCCATCCTTCTCCTTCCTGAGTTACATCCTTTTATCAATTCCGCTCTACTTGTCTCAAAAAAATTGGCAGTTGAAAATTATATGGTGCCACGTTTGGGCAACCAACCTATTACAAACACTCCAGGACTGTTTATTGTTTTAAATCTAAATAAATATGATTTATTTTTCCCCTTGTCCGGTAAGTGCCATAGTTAGCTTGTAAGAGTGGTGCGGACTCGATCTTGTTCCTCAAAGCAACTGTTGGGAAGAAACTTTTAGTTGCTTCGCCTTTGCAAAGTATTTTGCCACTCATTTTCCCACATTTCTTGACTTTTCTTTGCAGCCTCTCTCTTCACATAACCATGAGATACCTTTGAATAGCAGTTAGTCAGGTCAGGGTGTAAAGCCGCTTCTTTAGCCTAACTATCGGCTACTTCATTACCTTCATTGCCAGCAATACAGTAGATTTTTTTCCAAATTCTTGGAAAACAACCTCCATTAAGACATTCGTTATAAAGCCCACATAAACTTTAAGGAAAATTATTGTTGAATCTTTGTATTATGATTTCGAACGAAAAACGTCACATCCGGTAGCTTTTTCTTCCCTAAATTCGGAAATCGCATTTGGAACTTCTTCTTCTTCTTCTTCAGTAAATGGTATATCGTTAACTGGCGAGTGATACTGTTTAACTTCCGTTTTTAGGTGCATGTGTAGTGGAAGAAGAAATGCAAAAATAAATAGTTTTGAAAAATATTTTAAGTGAAATAATTTTGGCAAAAATAATGTATTTTAGAGTCAGGTACTGTAATTTAAGGTCATTGCTATTAGGGAGACAAAGGCACAAGAATCCGTTAAATTAATACAATGCCACTTGGCCAACTGTTTTGTAAGAGAAGGCATTCTTTCGAACAGTCTGCATTCTGCTTTCAAACAAGATAGTTTGTTTGGAGACACCGAAGCAGAACACTTCAAGAATCGCTATTTTAGAATCAGTGCAGTTTCACAATATATTAATAAGTTTATAATATCTTTGCAAATAACTTGTAGTTGTTATTTTATTAGAATATATTTATTGTTAGCAGTGGTGACTACTCTCTTATTTCTGATACTTCTCTCTTAAACATATATACTCACAAGCCCTTTTACAAAACCGCTCAAGCCACTACAAGCTACCACTACAAACACTACAGCACAACACACCAATAACATTTCACATGTGATATTGCTTGCATCATTTAAGATATGTAAACTCTTCTTTTTTTTTTTGACTTTGATGTCCAAAAGCACTTGGGAAGTGTAAGCACTCAATTCTCTACGCAAGAATAGGTAAAAATTTAGCCAGCCAAATAATGCAACGGTTGTAGTATAAGTTAGGGAGTTTCAATCGTAGTACAACTGTAATGAATTTTTGAAATAAGAAAGGGCAAAGATTCTATAATAGGGGAATTAATTTCAAATTTTTTTTGAAACTATTGAAATATTTGGAATCTCTTCACAGATCACAATCGAAGCCGTTGGACAACTTGGATGAAATAAAGTACGAATGAAATTATGTAGGATGAATGAAGTCATTTTGTAATGTTCATAACAAAACCTGCATTTCATTGGTTTTTGTCTTGTTAATAAAATTTATTTTCGAAAGATAAAAGTAATTTATTAATGAATAGAATATAATAAATAAGATTCCACTACATCATAAGATATAGTATTTATAATTTATTGAAGTTAAAAAAAAAAAAAAAATAGTAGAAGTTATTTAATTCATTCATTCATACAATAAGAATGTTTTTTAAAACAATAAGAAACCCTAGAACAAAGACAAACCTGATGATGAGAAAGGATATATATACAGATCAGGGTGAGCGTGAATACAATATTGTGTTAGTTCTTATTCTTGTTAACAACCACAAAAGGAATACAGAAGAAACAACATTTTGTCTTTCATTATTTACAAACAAGAAACCTCCCTAGACATATCGAAATAAAAAATAAAAAATGTCTATATTATTGATTCACAATTCAATTGGCTGATACTAAATCAGATTATTGAATGGTTAAAATTAAATTTTAAATAATTAGTAGCTACATAAATAATAATTAAAAAAAAAAAAAAAGAATCTACATAAAGGAATATGAAATAAAGATAAAAAAAAGAAAATGAAGAAATGTTGATTAGTGAACCTAAACAACAAGCATTAATTATTGCAGAACTGCTCTATACATGAAAAGTGATGACTCAGTGCTAATGTTGCAGAATTTATATAAAGTTCTTAGAAAACTATACACAATAAAATAAAAATAAAAAATAAAAAAAAAACAAAATGTCCACACAATTATGATAAAATGTTTATATATAAAAATATATTATTTTATAAATATTATCATTTGTTTAATTTAAATATGTCCGTCTCTTAGAATTATTTGAAAATTATTTTTGAATTCTATTTTTTATTTTATTTTTTGCCATATTTATTCAAAGGCACGCCTGTTTCTTGAACAGACAGAGATAATATGATAACAGCATAGTCAAGTTTTTTTCTTTTTAAGGAAATATTCATTGTATATTATACTTATTGATATTTTAAAATCATTTTTAACAGGGTGCTAATAAAAATCTGATTTTAATATCGTTGATAATTTATTGTAATTATTTTCAAATTTAAATTGACACATTTTTCATCCAATCCGGAGTTTCAATAATATTTATAATGGATATACTATAATCTTTCAGGCTTCCACGGCCATTGCCATGTAGAATACTTAGATCTTCGGTTTTAAAACCGCTTCAAACTTGATATTTAGTGTAAGATACACCAGCTACTACTTAGAGACGGCGCGACGTAGCCGATTCTGCATGATTCTGACGACGAAGGCCGCATTGAGGGCTTTGAGCGAGCCATGTTAGGGTTCGAAATTGATGGGAGAATGTAGGAAAAGGCTTAATACCTTAGCTTGGAGGGGCAAAGTGCAGCTCTGTTGGGTACCCGGGCATGCGGAAATAGAGGGCAATGAGAGGGGAGATCGGCTGGCTAGGAAGAGATCCTCGTTACTTTTTGTGCCCGAGCCAGCCTTTGCCGTCACTTAGAGGTTCTGTGATAATCAAATTAGACTTTGAGAGACGAAGGTTTTGGAGAAATGCTGGGTGGACACGCAGAGGTGCCTCCAGGCTAAAAGATTTATCAAAGGGGCTAACCAGGGGGTTTCAGATTACCTCCTGACCCTTAGTAGGATAGGACTGAGGACTTGTTGGGTGTAGTGACTGGACACACATGGATGGCTAATATAAGAAGGACGAATAGTCCCAATGTCAGAACTGAAATGATGGAGTTAGGGAAACGGTGCATCACTATTTGTATCAGTTTCGCTGGTACTAAGTATTTGGGAGGGCATCACTCTCGCGGGGCTGCCTGGGAGGGTTGGAGCTGAAAGATATTTTAGGATATTGTAGAAAAACCGGTAGACTATCGGGGAAGATTAATTAGGGGAGAAATTGGGGGGGATAAAAGCCATATACTTAGGTCCCAGGCTGATAGGCACCCAGTTCAATAATAATAATAATAATAGGCTCAAGGAAGTAACTCCGGTGTACATTCTTTGCAAGTGTGCCGGCCCGATGAGGAAAAGGTTTCTTCAGTTGGGGGTGGTCAATTCCGAAGCCATGAGCTACATGAGGGAGCGATATCAGCTTTACTAGTCCTGCTTAGAAGGGCGTACTATAACCATTGAGGATCCACAATATATCTCCTAGTTTAGATAGGGTGCAAGAGTTCTTGGATATCTGTTGTATCTTGGATGAGAGGGTACGTAACACTATCTTAAGAGGTGTTGTTTGTATCTGCTCGGAAGTCAAGCTGCGCTGAAGGCACTGAGTTCATGTGACTTCACTTCCACGTTGGTGCTAGAAAAGCCTGGAAGAGCTTTCTTCTTTGAAGGATGTGCTTCTAGTCTGGGTACCAGATCATATGGGAATTTTTGGAAATGAGGAGGTGGATAGATTTGTCAAATTAAGCGCCTCTCTCTCTTTCATTGGTCCTAAGCCTGCTGTTGGTGTGTCTTCAGGCACATGTCAGTCAGGCTTCCAGTCATGGATAACTTCACAGCAGTCATCCTTATGGATGAGCACGGTTGCTTGTCGGCAGTCCAAAATGCTGATCGGGGGTCCGGACAGGGCTATTAGTGAGACGTTGCTGTGTCCTTCACGGAATTTTCTCAGGCATCTGGTTGGCACTGGATTATGGTTTAAGGAGACATCTCTACATAATGGGTCTCATGCTGGATCCATTTTGTAGAGTGTATGAGACAGAAGAGGAACACCCATCCATCTTATGACAGATTGCTTGGGTTGTGAGGAAATTAGGTTCAGGACATTTTGTTGGAAAGGGATGTCTGTGAAAGAGCTTAGGCTATTTCCCATTAAGGTTATTGTCCGATTTGTTCGGAACTGCGGTGAATTTTTAGATGGATTAGATGCGGGTCTGGATATTAGTTCTAGACCCGGTTTGTTGTTGTTTTTCCTGGGGTAGCTAACTGGGCCCAGTGAGGCTTTGGATAGCATAGGATTTGGCCCCTCCCCAAAGAGAAATAATAATTAGCTAGGGTGAATGAGGATGGTTACCAAACACGCTTTATTACATATTATTTATAATAAAACAATTTATAAATTAAAGGCCAAAATCAAGAATCAAATCAATTACCACATTATCGTCCAGCATAGTAGTTGTAGGTATGGACAGGTCTCAAATCATTGTATTGCCTTCATTAGTTTAATGTTTTAAGACATTGAACTTATTTCTATTGTAGAAGCCATTACAGGAATAATTTATGCAATTTTAATACGCCTATTTATGTACAAAATGTTCTTTGAAAGATTTGTTTTTCATGACAAACGTTGAAAGTCTTCCAAACAGGAATTAATAATAAATAAGAATATAAAATAAACAGTGAAATCTAAGAGTTAAAAAAAGAGAATCTAAGCCAAAACAATTATGTCGTTAACAAACTCGTAACTAAGTTTTGGACTTTCAAAGTTAATTGTTTAACAGATTTCACTTTTCAAAATACTCGTGAAAACTGAACTATTTATAGATGTTTCAAGTTAAACTCGTTTCAAAGATTTATTTCTACCTTTAATATTCAAGCGTAAATAAAGGCTTGACATTTTTTTTTTCTTTTTTCGTCGTAAAATCAGAAAGTTTGAAAGCCTGAAACTAGGCATTATTTAATTTTTATTATTTTTTTTTAATTAGCTCAATGGTAGCGTGCAGGTACCGGTAGTAGCCTCTACGGCTCACTGTGCGGTGTAGCACAGTGTTGTCTATAGCGAGAGGACACTGTCGGGAAGCGGGCAGTGCACAGAGAAGGTTCCGAACGCCAATGACCAGAGATTTTGACGCGCCTAAAATTAAAAAAATTTCGTGTGAAACACTCACACAACTTTCTCTTACTCCAGTTCTCAAAATTATAATTGATAAATTTCATAGTTTGTGTACCAAATTTGAATGAAATTCGTCGAAAACTGAAAAAACTGTTCAGTAAAAGCGCCCTTCCGGTTTACTAATTTTCTTGAAACTGAATTTCAGCCATCTATTTATTTCTAATTAATTATGTTTGGATGATAGAATTGTATAATCAACTATTATAGCACATTAGAGAAAAACATAACCCCACCCCTCCCCTAAAAGTGCCCTTAAAAGAATTTTCCTAAAGAAATGTTTTAAATAAAAGATGTAGATCTTTGCATGTTTAATTTATATATGAAGTTTCAAAAAAATCGTCGAAGCCATTTTTGAGAAAATTGCGAAAAAGAGAATAAATCATTTAATAAAGTGGTAAAGTAAACGCACTTCCGGTTATCCAATTTTTTTTCAAACTCGGAATTTCAACAACATATTTAATTCTAATTAACATTATTTAGATGACAGAATTGTCTAATAAACTGAAATAGCACTTTACATGGAAACCTAACTCCACCCCTCCCCAAAAGTGCCCTTCATTGCATTTTCCCGGAGAAATGTTTCAAATAAAAGTTGTAGCTCTTTGAATATGTGGTTGATATTTCAAGTTTAAAGAAAATCGTCGGAGCCATTTTTGAGAAAATCGCAAAAAAGTAAAAAATCCAACTAGTAAAGTGGTACTTCCGGTTGAGGAATTTTGACAGATAACGTAGTGTCAGATCCCATGGTGATACCTAAACGGAATATCAAGTTTCAACTTTCTACGTTTTTGAGCTACTGTTCACACACACACACACACAGACCATTTGCTAAAAACCACTTTTTTGGACTCAGGGGACCTCAAAACGGATATTTCCGGTGATAACTCGATATCGAAAATTTGACCCGATTACAATACTTCCTCTTACTAGGAGTAAGAGAAAGTAAAAAATAAATTTTTAATCAGTGATAACTATATTGTAGGAATGCTGTAATATTATTGAAATCTGCGATTAAAATATTATGTCAAGTTTTGTTTTACTAAAAAGGTATCATAGAAATTTATTTTGAAGTTTTTTTTTATATTGATTTGTTAGAATAAGATCCGTATTCTTACGGGGCACTGCTGACTTAGGGAACACCTGAGGAAGCTGGGCCTCGATGATGATGGTACCATGCAGATTCTGTGTGGAGATGGAGGAAACTCCAATACATCTCCTCACCGACTACAATGCCGTCATCCAAAGAAGATTCAATAACCTGAGTTGTTACCAGATTTGGAGGGGGAAATACCCACCCTAGAACCTTCCAGGATCTTGGAATTCCTACTCAACCTGAAGGGGGTACTGTAGATGAGCAAGCTCACCTACGGTACCAGAGGAGGTACGATAGATCACCTGTGGTCGCAGTCCATGAACCCTCCAAACAAAAAAAATTATTGATGTTCAGTTTTCTTAAACATGTTGTATAATCTGTATTTAATATATTTAAATGATCTTAAAAATCTGCCTTTTGCATGGCAATAAAGAGATTTTGGGCATACCGAGTGCTTCCAGATCCCGAATAAGAGCTGTGGGTACAATGCTTATCGAGGAAATGTGTAACAGAAAGACATGTAAACTTTGCACCTAACAAATCCGTTTCTTTTTCTTTCTATGAGACCTCCATACTTCTTCATTTTCTCCTCTCTTATGCTCATGAGTCCATGCGTGTTTGGTATTACAATATCAATTAAGTAGGCGGACTTATCACTCTTTTTATACAACACAATGTAGGGTCTATTGCAACGGAGTGTTTAGTTAGTGAGCACAGTCCAGTCAATAATATCTTGAAGTAACTTGACTCCAGCACAGTACAAGGATCATACAGTATAGTATATTTTCTTTCAGAAGTTTGTACTTTATTATAATCTCTTGATGGATTATTTTCGCAATCTATTGTTTCGATATCAATATTCACTTTGAGTTAGCGCTGAACAAGCCTCTACTAGGTGCTGGATTGTTTACGCTATGACGTTGGATTTGCGACACTTGTCGTCCTCTACAGATCCATCTATCATTAATATACTTTGCCTATTTTTGAGTGGATCGATCTACTGGTCATGAATCGATATCATGAATCCCTCAATCTCACCAAAATGAGTCATGCGTTTGATGTTTCCTTATCAACATACGGTAAATTCAATTGGGTGCTTCCCAAGTAGGGCCACGTTTTTGCATTAATTTATTTTGCACTCAATAGAATGCTGCCTTTCTTTAACTTGAGGAGATGGGTCACTTAATTTGAGAGATGCGAGTTGCCCATCGACGTGCACATATAAAGGCGTGCAATAGCGATAATTCCTTACGTCCTATGAAGTACACTCTCTAAATATTTATTTGAGAAAATGCAGATTTTTAATGTCTACTAGTCCAATCCCACCTTCTATGTAGGCATCACCGTTCTATTATTAGGGTTGCAATGGACGTGATGTTTTCTGTAATTGACCACCTTATTGTTATTATTATAAATGACCAGACTCCAGGTTAATTCATGGAAGAAATAATCTAAACCCGTACATGACTTTTTATTACACGAAAACAATCGTGTCAATTTTATAATTAGCTTGAGATGAGATCATATTTTAAAAGCTCATCTAACCATTAGAATCCAATTGCTGATAAGCTGAGAAGTTCATCCTTATGAGAATAGAAAGTAAACATCGAAATTAGATCAAATATACTCTACGTCGGACTTTTTAAGTTGAACACTTGAATTCATTAAATTTTCCCTGAATCCTGCGAATTGCTTCTCTATAAATATACACGCTCTTGCAACTGATTTATAATTACAGGAAATGCTTATCGGAAATATATAATGCATATTCAATTTGGTAAAAATCATGATTACATTAATCGATTATTAGGGAGAAATTGTGTTTATGTACAGAATTTTCGCCTGGCTCTGGCGATATAACAGAATTTCAGTTAAAACAGCAATTTCCGATAAGCTTTTGCTATAATTTTAAATAAATCTAAGGGAACAAGTTTTAATCAAGTTGCAGTAGTTGCAGATAGGTCATTGTTTAGTTAGGATAGCAAATCTACATGTTGATTGGCAGATTTCCAAAAGTACATGGCAGACAGATTTACAATAAAGCAAATGTTAAAACAATTGGAAATTGCAGTATATGAATGTAACAACTCTACTTGCCACCTACAAAACTAACAACTGCTAAATTCGTTCAAAGAATAGAACTATTGCAGCTTGAATCAATAATCATAATTTTTCCCAAACTGAAATACGAATATTATAATTTGTACAAGTGTGTACCATTCCTTGATGATAGTGAAAATGAAAATGAAATACATATATTGTTTGGATGAAGTATTTCAAAAAATACAAAGATTTTTAATGAGATATTTATACGGCAATGGCCAGAGGAGTTTTTTTTAAAAAAAAAAAAAAAAGAATTCTTTGTTGCTCTACGTTTCGGGTATCATTGGTGTCCTTCTTCAGGAGCAAAATTTATTAGAGAAAAGATACATTATTGTACAATATTGTAGTGAAGAAAAAGTGCATAGATTTATAACAATTTAAAGAAATATTAAAGAACAGATTGAGCAAAAGATGTTAAAAACAAGTAAGTATAACACAGAAGTTTTCTGGAATATTTAAGTAAAATGGACATTTTTTTTTATGAAAATGGAATTTTTTTTTTGGGGGGCAAGTTATAATTATTTATACAAGAAAAGAACATTTTTACAATTTATAATAATTTATTAGGAACAAAATAATTTGTTTTTACAAGTTATAATGATTTATACAACAAAGAACATTTTTACTATTTATAAAAAGATGTGTTAAATTTTCAATTTTGAAAACTTCACTCTTCGAAATTGTTTGCAACCACATGAAATTTCAAATGTTGGAACGTAAAGTGACGACGATCTGGGCGTAAGATGGACTTGTAACGACTAAAAGATCGTTCAACATCTACAGATGTTATAGGTGCCTTGCTGAAAGAAGTTATCTCGTTGGTTGTAAAGGGTACACGATGTTCTGAGGTGACTTCTGTTCCACTGATAATATCAGAAATCTGGCAGATGGTCTCCCACCCTTTGTTCTTGCTCAGTACTTCTACCAGTTTTGATCTGATCAGATCTCCCTTACTCCCAGGTATTCCTTCCACCTTTTCGATGACTTTTTTAACGTTGGACACGTTTTCTGTCAGTCGAACATTTTGGGACTCAAGTTGGGTAATGGCTTGTGCAAGAAATACGCAATTGTCAGAAATGAATGCAAGGTCGTTCCTTAAATTAGGTTTCTCGAATAAAGACTTGGCTGTATTTATCGCTACTGCTTCGTCTTCGAGATGTGAAAGGACATTCTTGATTTTATTGTAGTTTTCATAGTAATACTGAGCTGCTTCCAGCCAAGTACCCCATCTTGTCAATATTGGTTCTGGTGGAAGGCACAAGTCTGGATAGAGATCTTTTAGCATTTTAATGCGACTTGGTGCTTTTAAGAACACTTTTTTAACCGAGGAGATTAAGGAATCTACGTCACTGAACAAAGATCGGACAGTTTCTGCTACTCGATGCAAGGCATGAGCAATACACGTCACATGAATTATCTTAGGATAAAATACCTGAATAGATTGCCCAGCCTTGACCATGTTGGGGGCAGCATCAGAGAGAAACAAAAGAACTTTTTCGTTCAAAACTCCACTGGGCCATAGGATATGCATTGAGGCATCGAAGAATCGTGAAATGGTGGAATGATTGCATTTTTCGAGAACCTCACAGTTCAAAAGGAATGGCTTTGAATCCACATCAGCATCACTGTCAAGTTTTCCAATAACTGCATTGGCAATATACCTGCCCTCAACGTCAGTGGTTTCATCAATTGACACCCAAATCGGTCCATCTTTGATATGTTCTCGAATTTTGGTTAGTGTATCTTTATAGATATCTTCCAGGTAGTTTTTCCGCAGAGTGCTCTCGTCAGGCATTTTTTTCCCAATATAGGTCTCTAAGAATCCTTTGAAATGAGGATTTTTAAGTTTGTGGAAAGGGATATCTGCTCTAACCAAAGCCCGACACAGATCTGTACTCAGAGTAGACTTAGTTGATGATGGAGATGTAAGGAAGGCTTGATAGGACGTCCTCTCTTTCTTTCTGTTTTTATTTTCTATATGCGATCCGGTGGCAATATGTTGGGTGACTTGGGAACGTTGAGAGCAAGAAACGCGCTTGTCACAAGCTGTGCAGTACAAAATGTCTCCATCACTTCGAAAAAGTTCTGCTGGAAACTCGCGAAGATATTTAGCAACCAGTTGTCTGTTTGAGGCCGATGTTCGTGGCATTTCACCCAAAAAAGAATACACTAAGTGACCGAACGAAATGAATTGGACACTTCAACGAACGAGCTGAAAGAACAGACAACGTCAGACAACTTCAAAGAACTAACAAGTGCCCGTCACTGTTTAGCAGCATTCTGTGTAAATTACAATAACCATTGTACCCACTGTGATTCACAGCCCTACAGTCTGTGGTTCACAGTTCCTGTCAACCACCTCCCAATTATGAAAATATGCCCAAAATGAAAAATATGAAAAAATATGTACATATTTTGATTAAATATGTAGAAATATTTATTTATTTTGATCAAATATGTATAAATATGCGATAACATCCAAATATGTGGAAATATGTGAAATAAAAGTAGACTCAAACGGCTTAAAAAGTGTCAGTATGAATACTTCCAGTTGAAAAACGTCTGTAAATTGCCTAGAAAAAAATATGTAAATACATACGAATCCGTTCCCTAGTTATCACACTGAGTGACAAACGAAGATGGGTGAACCCCCGAAACCGGTCGATGATCACAAAATGATGAACGCTACCACGGAAAATGTCTCTGGTGCTTTCCAGCTCTGCGGAGCTCCAACCACCACAACAATTAATTAAATGAAGTGATATTAACAATAAGTGAAAATAAAAAAAGATAAAGATACCTTAACGGTAGGAGAGGAGTGTAAGTTGAGTTCTTGTTTAGGAAAGAAAAGTGGTGCGAAAAATTTATGGCCAGATAAAAAGAGATGGAGAATGGAGGATACGCACAAATAGAGAACTTCGCGTCCTATTCCGGCAGTGCCTCCTTGTGACCACTATAAAAATGGCCAGGCTGAAACAGCTGGATCATGTAGAAAGAATGACGGAAGAAAGGATTTCTAGAAGTTTGCTTTACGGCAAACCCAGGGGTCAAAGGTTAAAAGGAAGGCCTAGACTTGCCTAGCTGCAAGGTGTCGAGGACGATCTCCCTAAGATTGGACGTCAGAAGCGGCGCACAAAAGCTCGAGACCGCCAGGAGTGGCTCCAAATTATTGGAGAGGCCAAAGTTCTTCAAGGACTGTAGTGCCACTAAGTAAGTAAATAACAATAGAAAGACATTTTATGAATCTTCATTAGAAACTCACGATTTTAAGTAAACTCTTCGCACAGATAGTATTATCTAAACAGAATATACCAACTTTTAGCTTCGTACGATATTTCGTTTTTATAATATCTTTGCGATATTTTGTTCACAAAAAAACACGCACACACTACAGGTGTATAAAACATTTACTAAAACTAAATATATTTGGGGCAAAAAAAAAAGAAAACAAATTAGAAAAAAATAAAATTACAATAAAACTAATGAATAGCAAGGAAAAATAGCAAGTAATAAGTTGCACGAGTTACAACTATATGTAATCGCAACAATGACCTTCGATGACATGACTTCAAGCCCGATAGGCTGTCCCTGATATATGTAAAAAGTGAACACATGACAGGAAGAAGAAATAGTCACCAACTAAGGCAAATTATTTGACATTAAGTGGATTTTTCAAATAACAAAATTATATAATAAAGACAATAAAAAAAAAAAAAAAAAACAAACAAACATTAAAAGATATAATTTAATTAAATAAATATATTAATTAAAATTGTCTTAAGTATCAAATTAAATATTCCAATTACTCCCAGTAAAACTTTGTTAACCTGTTAACAAAGTAACCCATTAAATATGTAATTTTTGAAGGAATAATAAACAATGTAATAATTAATTTTGTATCAATTTTAACACAGTTAACAACAATTAAAAGTTGTAAAACTGATATGGAAAAAGAAAAAAAAAAAAAGAAGTTAATACTAGTAATTTTAATTGATTAAAATAAAAGTATATAATTAGTGAGCAAGTAAGATTGTTGGCTAATTAAAATAACAATTGCTATCATAATAATCGCTTTTAACATAATAGTTACAAATTTATGTTTGTAAAGCTATTTGTAAATTAGTGATTATAAAAAGTAAATAAATAAAAACAATGTTCAAATGTAAAAAATATTTACGATTATTTTTTAATATTATTAGAATCGTATCGATTTTTTTTTTTTTCGTTAGAGAAGATAAAATAATTTTTAGGTTATCAGTAACTTTTTAAATAATTTTTTTTTATTAAGAATCGCAGGCGGAAACGTCATTTTTCAGTTTCATGTAGAAGTCACAAATGGAAAAGAAATCATTATCGGAAGCATTTTTAGTTCGCCTTTCATTTAGACTTTCATAAAAAAATATGGTAATCATTAGTATACAAGAATGTTCATTTAGTATGGAAAAATGTATGCGCAAAGAAGCATCCTGGCGAAAGAAAACCTGGTTCTTGATGCCCGGCATTTCGTGCAGCAGCCATTAAAGATGAAAATTACCATGTTTGTTGCCAAATCTTAAATGGATAAGACTAGGAAGAAATATTTATTTAGTACAGCGGACTTCCCCTTGCAAAGCGAGTCCACAACATCCGCATTCTTTAAAAAAATTACTTAAATTAAAAGAAAAAAAATGAAAAAAAAACACAATAATGAATATACAAATTCATAAGCTGTGTGGGGGTAAAGCATGGATAAATCGGATAATAATCGTAAAGGAAACCAGCCTAAGCTCTACCATAGACATCCTGTTCCGACCAAAGGTCCTGAACCTAATTTCCTCACAACCCAAGCAATCTGTCATAAGAGTGTTTCCTCCTCTGTCTCACAAACTCTACAAAAGGGATCCATCATGAGCCCCATTATGAAGAGGTGTCTCCTTAAACCACAATGTCCAGATCCAACCAGATGCCTAAGAGAGTTCCGTGAAAGACACAGCAACGTCTCAGTAATAGCCCTCTCCGGGTCCACGATGAGCATCTTGGACTGCCGACAACCAACTATGCTCTTCCATAGGGATAAATGCTGTGAAGCTATCCATGACATGTGCCAAAAGACACGCCAACAACAGGCTCGGAACCAATGAAAGGGTGAGAGGCGCCTAATTTGGCAAACCTATCCATCTCCTCATTCCCCGAAATTCCCATATGACCTGATACCCAGACTAAAAGCGCATCCTTCAAAGAAGAAAGCTCTTCCAGTCTTTTAGAGCATTCCAATACCAACCTGGAAGTGAAGACACATGAACTCAGCGCCTGCAACGCAGCTTGACTGCCCGAGCAGATACAAACACCTTTAAAGCCAAATATACTACGACCTAGAAGATCTATTGAGGCTCAATTGTATTGTTTTGTCTATACATGTGGAGAAAAGTAAGGAAGATCTTCTGAAAGGGGCTGGATGTGAAGAGTTTGCCTGAATAACTAAACATCACTTCTTTTACAGTCTCTACCTGCATCGGTATCAGTGTATTATGTTCTTTATTCTTAGCATTAGATGGTCAGTCGCAAGCCGCCAAAAATTTGAATATATAGCTATTCCAATATCTCTTTATGGGCTGAAAAGGAGCATTATTAGCAGTATTTCTTGTAGATTCTCAATAACTGCACTTGTATTCTATTGTTGTTTACTAGGAAGTTATAGGAAGCTGAGAGTTGTTGGAGGCTCTGATATTAGGGGTTACCAAATTGGATATAGAAGATCACTACAATCTTAAGAAATGGTTTGGCAGGCAAAGTATTTGGTTTAACAATCTCATTAGGATTTATTAATTGCAGGAACATTAGCTAAACCCAGCTCTTTCTTTAACAAAACAAGCTCCTCCATGTGACAAAGCAAATACTATCTGATAGTTTTGTTCAACTTAGTCTGCTTCTTTTTATTATTACCGATACTTTTGGGGAGGGATTTGTCTATATTAGTTCGAGCCTTTGTTACGGTGTTGTTAGGCGTCACTTGAGAGAGAGAATATTAGTAAAACTAGTAAATGTTTTGTTAAACGGTATTGGGCGGGCCTACTGTTGTAATGGAATACATTAAAGCAAGTGTTGGCAGCTTCATGTTGTAGTTGACCGCTGCTTCAGCGCCTCTGTTATCTTGCAGCACACCTCAACACGCTTACTTCCTCTGTCACTCCCACATACACTGAACGCTGGCTACACCCAGCCCCCGACGCAATTTTTTTTAGTGCCCAGCAATACCTTCAAATAAAATGAAAAAATAATCGCTACTAATCTAACAATAATCACTCTTGATATGTTTACAATGCCTATCGTTTAAATTGTAAATACTTTGCAAATCTATAATTAGTCTTTTTTTTTCGCCAATCTGTCTGTTATATCCTGTGCTGTGCTAGTCAGTTGTAGTAAACTTATCGTAACACTATATATTCCAAGGCCAACATCAAAATACATTTCGATAATGACAATGCTTTTGTTGTGATGGTGGTTGGTTCCGCAGAGCTGGAAAGCATCAGAGACATTTTCCGTGGTAGCCTGCTTCATTTTCTTGTGGTCATCGACGGGTTTCGGGCGTTTGCCCATCTTCAGGATGCGTTTGTCAGACAGTGTGATAAGTGATAACACAGAGCAAATTCAGTTTATACACTACTTTTGTTTATACACACTGTTTATATGCACTGTTATATACATTGTTTATATACACTGCTTTTATATACACAGAGTGTATAAACTGAATTTGCTCTGTGCAAGTCTGTGTTATCACACTGTGTGATAAACGCATCCTGAAGATGGGCGAAAGCCCGAAGCCGGTCGATGACCACAAAATGAAGCAGGTTGCCACGGAAAATGTCTACAATGCTTTTGATTTAATCTTCTAGCACGTTGAAAGAAAAACAACAATAAATAATATAGGTAATAATTATAAATTATTGAACTAAAAGATAATTACTTGTATTCTATTGATTCGAAGGAAAATGTTTGTATCCTAAATAGTTCTGAATCCTCAATATTAAAATATCTAAAGATATTTCAGAAACATTTGGACATATGATGTGGTCTGCGTAAATTGTACCACTCATGAATTTAAAACCCCTGATTGAAAAATGA
>JAAEAF010005480.1:0-28286 GCA_011037195.1 Triatoma infestans
TTCTACAATTTTGCGATTATAATATTTTAAACTGTGTCTTGTGTCCAGTGTAATGAAGTGAAAGAAGCAAGGACATCGAAGGATATGTAACTTCAAGAGATTGTTACATATTCCAACCTACAGCATTAAAGGTAGGCTGGGGAATTATAGTGGTCCATGATTATGTTGTCTCTGGATTCTCCGTAATAGTATTGGTATGAAAATCTTAGAATGAAATGAACTCGGTTTAAATAAATTCAAAATAATTATAATTCATTCAAATTATGTCATGTCGCATGAATGTTTGCTACATAAATTCTATATTACTTAGTGCTTGTTAGAGATTGAATATTTGATACTAATGAAAATGTGATGTATTACTAATTCCTTGTGATATTATGTTTAGCAAAAATCTTCACTCTGGATAATTCTTAGACTTTTCAGAATTTACTTTTCCATTCCAAATAGTTTCCTTAATAAAATCGTCAAATGCGTAAATAAGGTTTTATATAATTTATGATAACAATGATATCTTGCATGATACGGTTACGAATTTAATAATTGGAATTATAATTATTTAATTAAACATTTATATGGCCACTATTAATATCCTTCTTCGGAACTTCCAGTCCAGGTAGAGCAGAGTCGGTAAGTGAATTTTTAACATGTTTATTATTCAGGTTGCATTTGTGTAGATATATGTGAATTTCCCCTACAAAAGAAAAAAAAAGTCTGGTGTGAAACACGCACACAACTTTCTCTTACTCCAGTGTACATCAGTATTGTACATAATTGACCATTTTTTTAGTTTGTGTACCAAGTTTGATGAAATTCCTTGGGGTTTGTCGAAAACGAAATAAAATGTTGAGTAAGAGCGCCCTTGCGGTTTACTAATTTTCTTCAGTAAAAACGCACTTCTGGTCATCCGATTTTTTTAAAACTCAGAATTTCAACAACACATTTCATTCTAATCAATACTATTTAGATGATAGAATTGTATAGTAAAGTGAAAACGCACCTTAGAGGAAACTCTAACCCCACCCTTCTCACAAAAGTGCCCTTCAGTGAATTTTTCAAGAGAAATTTTTTAAATAAAAGTGGTAGATCTTTATTAAAAGTGTAGTTGATATATCAAGTTTGAAGAGAATCGTCGAAAGTGCAAGAAAAGTGGAAAATACCAAAACCTGAATAATATTCTAGTGTTTTAAAGAGTGTGTTTAAAAGTAAAAATGTATACGATTGTGTAGGTTACTGACCTAGCCTGTTAATTTATTTTATTTTTGTGGTAGGTATAGTTGAATTCACTTTTGTTTATGTTATGTTAATCTTGTATTGCTTTTGTCAAATTTATTGCCTATTTTATGTTTTGGTATGTACTGGAGTTTCTCTATTGGATTTAATTAACATAAATTAATATTTGTTTTAGCCTATTCTAGTCAGTGAGGTGCAGTGTTGTTGGTCAGCTTTGGAATGTCAGTTTCGGCAAGTGTTGAAAGTAAAAAAGTTATCGATTTCAAGAATAATTAGTATTTCATTTCACGTGTCATTAGAATTATTTTTTCTTTGTGGGTAGCAAATGTCAAAAATTCGCAGAAATTCCGGTTGAGAAAAAGACGATAATATATTCGAATAAACTTGTAACGTAAATACACCAAGTTGCTATTTCAAGTCCAAGGTGGCTATTGCCACCTTGGACTTGAAGACACTTGACGCTTGCCAAATTCAATTATTACTAGTGAATCCGATGATTCCTCATCTCATGACAGTTTTAGGACCGTTAATATAAGAGTCGCAAAGAGTTACTAAGTCACTCACTTTGGCCAGGGGCAGATGTGGATGCTATATTCTACGATTTTACATGGCAATAAGGATCAAAAGTAGTCCTGGCGGCATACAGTATAATATTTCGAAGCTTTTACATTATTATTCGATAATGATTTAATTGAAAAAATTGTACAATGGTCAAATTCCCGCGCTGAAATGTTACTAATTACGACATATGTTTCCAATAATTCAAATTTGAAAAAGTGGAAGGACGTCATGGTGGACGAAATGAAGTTTTCAGTACTGGAATGTTGTATTTTTTTAAGAATCTATTAAAATACATTTGCGGCAAACTACAAAGTTATCACATAAGTCCCGTTCACAACACTGTTGAGCCAAAACAAAAAAATGAGGCAGCCATCGGATAATCACGGCGTCTCGGCTTTATGTTTGGATCTATGATGTGAAATTCCGATTTCCGCCGGAGGTATTATAAAAGCTCTCTAAAATTAGCGGGCGTGTTTTCGGGTACTCTTTCCTTTTCACTTTACATTTTGATTAGACCCTACTATTCAGTCGTGTCTAATGTCTGGTTTCTAGGATTATTCAGTTTTGTCACTGCTCGGCTTAATATGGTGGCGAAGCTTTTCCTCAGTAGAAACATCATTCGTAATATTTTCGGCTGACATTGTAAATGCACTTTTATCGGCGGCTGGCAACTGGAAGGTAAGACATGGCTACATAATAGAAACTGTTTTCATAGCGTTAATGATGCTGCGGCTACACTTATTCCGTAATATGTTGGGTTTAGCGGACGTCGCATTAGAATGGCTGGCGACGACGATCACGTGCGGGCTGGGGCACGTGATTCCCGGGGTGGGGAAACCTATGAACGCATGTCTTTTCGGATTAGAGCGCATGCTTCTTAATTACTAGTTATGGTAATCAATTTGATACTATATTCTAAGTTTAGGATGTAATTACTATAGAAATTCATTAATATCCACGATGCCAGAATTACTTCACGTTTGGTTACCTGCTAAGGCTAAACAAATATTAGGCATCCAGCGGAGAATCACAGGCGTCTCGACGATATTTTTGGATTTTGATGTAAAATTCTATTTTAGTCGATGTGTTATAAAGCTCTAAAATTTGCGTCTGTGTTTCCGCCTTTTCACTTTATTATTTTTATTATACTCAAATACAGTGTTTCTAGCATGTTGGTTTCTAGCATCAATTCAGTATCGTCAGCTGCTCGTTCGGCGAAGCTCATCTTAGTTTGAAACGTCATCACAAGATATTTAGCGGCTGGCTTTGAAAATATAGTTTCTTGGACGACTCGCCACTAGAAGGTAAGCCAAGGCTACATGATACAATCTGTTTTCATAGAAATTTGAAAACCTATAAAAGCAGGTCATTTTGGATTAGAGTGCATGTTTCTAAATGTATTTGTGGTAAAACCGCAATTTTACACAATCACAATACATCCACTTACTAGGAGTATAAGAAATTAATAATTGCCCATTAGAACTATAATAATTGCAGTAAAACCGTAGTTATGTTATTGTTTCATACCATATTTTGGGACATGGTAAATCTTCATTCCCTGAGGATTCCTTTATTTCAAAATTATTATTCTTCTAACGCAGAAACTTCTGCAATGATGGTTATTAAATTTTAGCCGAATTACACTATTAATTGATTACTTCTTTACAGGTAGTGCGAGAGCGGTTGCTAACGGGAGTGCTTTGTATTCTTTATTATAAAAATAAATGATTATTTTAACTAGTGCGTTAAAAAAAAATTAGTCCACGGATATTCCAAATTTCGCGCGAATAGTAATGCGTTCTACAATTTTGCGATTATAATATTTTAAACTGTGTCATGTGTCCAGTGTAATGAAGTGAAAGAAGCAAGGACATCGAAGGATATGTAACTGCAAGAGATTGTTACATATTCCAATCTAGAGCATTAAAGGTAGGCTGGGGAATTATAGTGGTCCATGTTTATGTTGTCTCTGGATTCTCCGTAATAGTATTGGTATAAAAATCTAAGAATGAAATGAACTCGGTATAAATAATTCAAAATAATTATAATTCATTCAAATTATGTCAAGTCGCATGAATGTTTGCTACATAAATTCTATATTACTTAGTGCTTGTTGGAGATTGAATATTTGATACTAATGAAAATGTGATGTATTACTAATTCCTTGTGATATTATGTTTAGCAAAAATCTTCACTCTGGAAAATTCTTAGACTTTTCAGAATTTACTTTTCCATTCCAAATAGTTTCCCCAATAAAATCGTCAAATACGTAAATAAGGTTTTACATAAATTATGACAACGATGATATGTTGCATGATACTGTTATGAATTTAATAATTGGAATTATAATTATTTAATTAAAAATTTATATGGCCACTATTAATATCCTTCTTCGGAACTTCCAGTCCAGGTAGAGCAGAGTCGGTAAGTGAATTTTTAACATGTTTATTATTCAGGTTGCATTTGTGTAGATATATGTGAATTTCCCCTACAAAAGAAAAAAAAAAGTCTGGTGTGAAACACGCACACAACTTTCTCTTACTCCAGTTTTTAGAATTGTACCTAATTGACCAATTTTATAGTTTGTGTAGCAAGTTTGATGAAATTCCTTGGCGTTTCTGGAAAACGAAATACAAAGTTCAGTAAAAGCACACTTACGGTTTACTATTTTCTTCAGTAAAAACGCACTTCTGGTCATCCGATTTTTTTTAAAACTCAGAAGTTCAACACACAGTCATCTAATCAAACTATTTAGATGATAGAATTGTATATAAAGTGAAAACGCACCTAGAGGAAACTCTAACCCTACCCTTCTCACAAAGGTGCCCTTCAGTGATTTTTCAATAGAAGTTTTTTAAATAAAATTGGTAGATCTTTATTAAAAGTGTAGTTGAGATATCAATTCTAGTGTTTTAAAGAGTGTGTTTAAAAGTAAAAATGTATACGATTGTGTAGGTTACTGACCTAGCCTGTTAATTTATTTTATTTTTGAGGTAGGTATAGTTGAATTCACTTTTCTTTATGTTATGTTAATCTTGTATTGCTTTTGTCAACTTTATTGCCTATTTTATGTTTTGGTATGTACTGGAGTTTCTCTATTGGATTTAATTAACATAAATTAATATTTGTTTTAGCCTATTCTAGTCAGTGAGGTGCAGTGTTGTTGGTCAGCTTTGGAATGTCAGTTTCGGCTAGTGTTGAAAGTAAAAAAGTTATCGATTTCAAGAATAATTAGTATTTCATTTCACGTGTCATTAGAATTATTTTTTTCTTTGTGGGTATCAAATGTCAAAAATTCGCAGAAATTCCGGTTGAGAAAAAGACGTATAATATATTCGAATAAACTTGTAAATACACGAAATTATATACGTGGCTATTGCTTGATGGACTATGAAGACACGTGAAGCTTAGCAAATTCAATTATTACTAGTGAATCGGATGATTCGTCATTTCATGACAGTTAATATAAGAGTAGCAAAGTATTACTAAGTCACTCATTTTGGCCAGGGGCAGATGTGGATGCTATGTTAGACGCTGTTACATGGCAATAAGGATGAAAAGTAGATCTGGCGGCATACAGTATAATTTTTCGAAGCTTTTACATTACATTATTATTCGATAATGATTTAATAGAAAAAATTGTACAATTGTCAAATTCCCGCCCTGAAATGTTACTAGTTACGACATATGTTTCCAATAATTCAAATTTGAAAAAGTGGAAGGACGTCATAGTGGACGAAATGAAGTTTTCAGTACTGGAATGTAAGTTTTTAAGAATCTATTAAAATACACTTAGCCGCAACTAATTCACTTAGCTCGTTCACCTGTGCAGGCTAAAAAAAAAATGAGGCAGCCAGGGGATAATCACAGGCGTCTCGGCGTTATTTTTGGATCTTGATGTGAAATTCTATTTCCGCCGAGGTATTATAAAGCTCTAAAATTAGCGGCGTGTTTTCGGTACCTCTTTCCTTTTCACTTTATCATTTTGATTATACCCTAATATTCAGTCGTTCTAGGATGGTTGTTTCTAGGATTATTTCAGTTTTGTCAGCTCTCGGCTAATATGGTGGGCGAAGCTTTCTCAGTATGAAACATCATTCGTAGATATTTAGCGGCTGACATTGTAAATGCGGTTTCATCGGCGGCTGGCAACTGGAAGGTAAGCCATGGCTACATGATACAAACTGTTTTCGGAGCATTAATGATGCTACAGTTACACTTATTCCGTAATATGTTGGGTTTAGCGGACGTCGCATTAGATTGGCTGGCGACGACGATCACGTGCGGGCTGGGGCACGTGCTTCCCGGGGTGGGGAAACCTATGAACGCATGTCTTTTTGGATTAGAGCGCATGCTTCTTAATTACTAGTTATGGTAATCAATTTGATACTATATTCTAAGTTTAGGATGTAATAACAATAGAAATTCATTAAATTATACGAAGCCACAATTACTTCACGTTTGTTTAGGCTAAACTCAGGCTAAAAAATATTAGGCATCCAGCGGAGAATCACAGGCGTCTCGACGATATTTTTGGATTTTGATGTAAAATTCTATTTTAGTCGATGTGTTATAAAGCTCTAAAATTTGCGTCTGTGTTCCCGCCTTTTCACTTTATTATTTTTATTATACTCAAATACAGTGTTTCTAGCATGTTGGTTTCTAGCATCAATTCAGTATCGTCAGCTGCTCGTTCGGCGAAGCTCATCTTAGTTTGAAACGTCATCCCAAGATATTTAGCGGCTGGCTTTGAAAATATAGTTTCTTGGACGACTCGCAACTAGAAGGTAAGCCAAGGCTACATAATACAATCTGTTTTCATAGAAATTTGAAAAGCTATAAAAGCAGGAGATTTTGGATTAGAGTGTATGTTTCTAAATGTATATCTGATAAAAACGCAATTTAACACAACTGCAATACTTCCACTTACTAGGAGTAAAAGAAAATAAAATTTGCCCATTAGAACTATTATAATTGCAGTAAAAGCGTAGTTATGTTATTGTTTCATAGCATATTTTTGCACATGGTAAATCCTCATTCCCTGAGGATTCCTTTATTTCAAAATTATTATTCTTCTTACGCAGAAACTTCTGCAATGATGGTTATTAAATTTTACCCGAATTACACTATTAATTGATTATTATAATACTTTTTTACAGGTAGTGCGAGAGCGGTTGCTACCGGGAGTGCTTTGTATTCTTTATTATCAAAATAAATGATTATTTTAACTAGTGCGTTAAAAAAAATTGAGTCCACGGATATTCCAAATTTCGCGCAGAATAGTAATGCGTTCTACAATTTTGCGATTATAATATTTTAAACTGTGTCTTGTGTCCAGTGTAATGAAGTGAAAGAAGCAAGGACATCGAAGGATATGTAACTTCAAGAGATTGTTACATATTCCAACCTACAGCATTAAAGGTAGGCTGGGGAATTATAGTGGTCCATGTTTATGTTGTCTCTGGATTCTCCGTAATAGTATTGGTATGAAAATCTTAGAATGAAATGAACTCGGTTTAAATAAATTCAAAATAATTATAATTCATTCAAATTATGTCATGTCGCATGAATGTTTGCTACATAAATTCTATATTTACTTAGTGCTTGTTAGAGATTGAATATTTGATAGTAGTGAAAATGTGATGTATTACTAATTCCTTGTGATATTATGTTTAGCAAAAATCTTCACTCTGGAAAATTCTTAGACTTTTCAGAATTTACTTTTCCATTCCAAATAGTTTCCTCAATAAAATCGTCAAATACGTAAATAAGGTTTTATATAATTTATGACAACAATGTATCTTGCATGATACTGTTATGAATTTAATAATTGGAATTATAATTATTTAATTAAACATTTATATGGCCACTATTAATATCCTTCTTCGGAACTTCCAGTCCAGGTAGAGCAGAGTCGGTAAGTGAATTCTTAACATGCTTATTATTGCAGGTTGCATTTGTTTAGATATATGTGAATTTCCCCTACAAAAGAAAAAAAAAGTCTGGTGTGAAAGACGCACACAACTTTCTCTTACTCCAGTTTTCAGAATTGTACCTAATTGACCAATTTTTTAGTTTGTGTACCAAGTTTGATGAAATTCCTTGGGGTTTGTCGAAAACGAAATAAAATGTTGAGTAAAAGCGCCCTTGCGGTTTACTAATTTTCTTCAGTAAAAACGCACTTCTGGTCATCCGATTTTTTTAAAACTCAGAATTTCAACAACACATTTCATTCTAATCAATATTATTTAGATGATAGAATTGTATAGTAAAGTGAAAACGCACCTTAGAGGAAACTCTAACCCCACCCTTCTCACAAAAGTGCCCTTCAGTGAATTTTTCAAGAGAAATTTTTTAAATAAAAGTGGTAGATCTTTATTAAAAGTGTAGTTGATATATCAAGTTTGAAGAGAATCGTCGAAAGTGCAAGAAAATTGGAAAATACCAAAACCTGAATAATATTCTAGTGTTTTAAAGAGTGTGTTTAAAAGTAAAAATGTATACGATTGTGTAGGTTACTGACCTAGCCTGTTAATTTATTTTATTTTTGAGGTAGGTATAGTTGAATTCACTTTTGTTTATGTTATGTTAATCTTGTATTGCTTTTGTCAACTTTATTGCCTATTTTATGTTTTGGTATGTACTGGAGTTTCTCTATTGGATTTAATTAACATAAATTAATATTTGTTTTAGCCTATTCTAGTCAGTGAGGTGCAGTGTTGTTGGTCAGCTTTGGAATGTCAGTTTCGGCAAGTGTTGAAAGTAAAAAAGTTATCGATTTCAAGAATAATTAGTATTTCATTTCACGTGTCATTAGAATTATTTTTTTCTTTGTGGGTATCAAATGTCAAAAATTCGCAGAAATTCCGGTTGAGAAAAAGACGTATAATATATTCGAATAAACTTGTAACGTAAATACACCAAGTTGCTATTTCAAGTCCAAGGTGGCTATTGCTTGATGGACTATGAAGACACTTGACGCTTGCCAAATTCAATTATTACTAGTGAATCCGATGATTCCTCATCTCATGACAGTTTTAGGACCGTTAATATAAGAGTCGCAAAGAGTTACTAAGTCACTCACTTTGGCCAGGGGCAGATGTGGATGCTATATTCTACGATTTTACATGGCAATAAGGATCAAAAGTAGATCTGGCGGCATACAGTATAATATTTCGAAGCTTTTACATTATTATTCGATAATGATTTAATTGAAAAAATTGTACAATGGTCAAATTCCCGCGCTGAAATGTTACTAATTACGACATATGTTTCCAATAATTCAAATTTGAAAAAGTGGAAGGACGTCATAGTGGACGAAATGAAGTTTTCAGTACTGGAATGTTAGTTTTTAAGAATCTATTAAAATACATTTAGCGGCAACTAATTTAGGTTCGTTCACCTGTTGAGGCCAAAAAAAAAAAATGAGGCAGCCAGCGGATAATCACAGGCGTCTCGGCGTTATTTTTGGATCTTGATGTGAAATTCTATTTCCGCCGAGGTATTATAAAGCTCTAAAATTAGCGGCGTGTTTTCGGTACCTCTTTCCTTTTCACTTTATCATTTTGATTATACCCTAATATTCAGTCGTTCTAGGATGTTGGTTTCTAGGATTATTTCAGTTTTGTCAGCTGCTCGGCTAATATGGTGGGCGAAGCTTTCTCAGTATGAAACATCATTCGTAGATATTTTGCGGCTGACATTGTAAATGCCGTTTCATCGGCGGCTGGCAACTGGAAGGTAACCATGGCTACATGATACAAACTGTTTTCGGAGCATTAATGATGCTACAGTTACACTTATTCCGTAATATGTTGGGTTTAGCGGACGTCGCATTAGATTGGCTGGCGACGACGATCACGTGCGGGCTGGGGCACGTGCTTCCCGGGGTGGGGAAACCTATGAACGCATGTCTTTTCGGATTAGAGCGCATGCTTCTTAATTACTAGTTATGGTAATCAATTTGATACTATATTCTAAGTTTAGGATGTAATAACAATAGAAATTCATTAAATTATACGAAGCCACAATTACTTCACGTTTGTTTAGGCTAAACTCAGGCTAAAAAATATTAGGCATCCAGCGGAGAATCACAGGCGTCTCGACGATATTTTTGGATTTTGATGTAAAATTCTATTTTAGTCGATGTGTTATAAAGCTCTAAAATTTGCGTCTGTGTTCCCGCCTTTTCACTTTATTATTTTTATTATACTCAAATACAGTGTTTCTAGCATGTTGGTTTCTAGCATCAATTCAGTATCGTCAGCTGCTCGTTCGGCGAAGCTCATCTTAGTTTGAAACGTCATCCCAAGATATTTAGCGGCTGGCTTTGAAAATATAGTTTCTTGGACGACTCGCAACTAGAAGGTAAGCCAAGGCTACATAATACAATCTGTTTTCATAGAAATTTGAAAAGCTATAAAAGCAGGAGATTTTGGATTAGAGTGTATGTTTCTAAATGTATATCTGATAAAAACGCAATTTAACACAACTGCAATACTTCCACTTACTAGGAGTAAAAGAAAATAAAATTTGCCCTTTAGAACTAAAATAATTGCAGTAAAAGCGTAGTTATGTTATTGTTTCATAGCATATTTTTGCACATGGTAAATCCTCATTCCCTGAGGATTCCTTTATTTCAAAATTATTATTCTTCTTACGCAGAAACTTCTGCAATGATGGTTATTAAATTTTACCCGAATTACACTTTTAATTGATTATTATAATACTTTTTTACAGGTAGTGCGAGAGCGGTTGCTAACGGGAGTGCTTTGTATTCTTTATTATCAAAATAAATGATTATTTTAACTAGTGCGTTAAAAAAAAATGAGTCCACGGATATTCCAAATTTCGCGCAGAATAGTAATGCGTTCTACAATTTTGCGATTATAATATTTTAAACTGTGTCTTGTGTCCAGTGTAATGAAGTGAAAGAAGCAAGGACATCGAAGGATATGTAACTTCAAGAGATTGTTACATATTCCAACCTACAGCATTAAAGGTAGGCTGGGGAATTATAGTGGTCCATGTTTATGTTGTCTCTGGATTCTCCGTAATAGTATTGGTATGAAAATCTTAGAATGAAATGAACTCGGTTTAAATAAATTCAAAATAATTATAATTCATTCAAATTATGTCATGTCGCATGAATGTTTGCTACATAAATTCTATATTACTTAGTGCTTGTTAGAGATTGAATATTTGATACTAATGAAAATGTGATGTATTACTAATTCCTTGTGATATTATGTTTAGCAAAAATCTTCACTCTGGAAAATTCTTAGACTTTTCAGAATTTACTTTTACATTCCAAATAGTTTCCTTAATAAAATGGTCAAATACTTAAATAAGGTTTTATAAAATTTATGGCAACAATGTATCTTGCATGATACTGTTATGAATTTAATAATTGGAATTATAATTATTTAATTAAACATTTATATGGCCACTATTAATATCCTTCTTCGGAACTTCCAGTCCAGGTAGAGCAGAGTCGGTAAGTGAATTTTTAACATGTTTATTATTCAGGTTGCATTTGTGTAGATATATGTGAATTTCCCCTACAAAAGAAAAAAAAAAGTCTGGTGTGAAACACGCACACAACTTTCTCTTACTCCAGTGTACATCAGTATTGTACATAATTGACCATTTTTTTAGTTTGTGTACCAAGTTTGATGAAATTCCTTGGGGTTTGTCGAAAACGAAATAAAATGTTGAGTAAGAGCGCCCTTGCGGTTTACTAATTTTCTTCAGTAAAAACGCACTTCTGGTCATCCGATTTTTTTAAAACTCAGAATTTCAACAACACATTTCATTCTAATCAATATTATTTAGATGATAGAATTGTATAGTAAAGTGAAAACGCACCTTAGAGGAAACTCTAACCCCACCCTTCTCACAAAAGTGCCCTTCAGTGAATTTTTCAAGAGAAATTTTTTAAATAAAAGTGGTAGATCTTTATTAAAAGTGTAGTTGATATATCAAGTTTGAAGAGAATCGTCGAAAGTGCAAGAAAATTGGAAAATACCAAAACCTGAATAATATTCTAGTGTTTTAAAGAGTGTGTTTAAAAGTAAAAATGTATACGATTGTGTAGGTTACTGACCTAGCCTGTTAATTTATTTTATTTTTGAGGTAGGTATAGTTGAATTCACTTTTGTTTATGTTATGTTAATCTTGTATTGCTTTTGTCAACTTTATTGCCTATTTTATGTTTTGGTATGTACTGGAGTTTCTCTATTGGATTTAATTAACATAAATTAATATTTGTTTTAGCCTATTCTAGTCAGTGAGGTGCAGTGTTGTTGGTCAGCTTTGGAATGTCAGTTTCGGCAAGTGTTGAAAGTAAAAAAGTTATCGATTTCAAGAATAATTAGTATTTCATTTCACGTGTCATTAGAATTATTTTTTTCTTTGTGGGTATCAAATGTCAAAAATTCGCAGAAATTCCGGTTGAGAAAAAGACGTATAATATATTCGAATAAACTTGTAACGTAAATACACCAAGTTGCTATTTCAAGTCCAAGGTGGCTATTGCTTGATGGACTATGAAGACACTTGACGCTTGCCAAATTCAATTATTACTAGTGAATCCGATGATTCCTCATCTCATGACAGTTTTAGGACCGTTAATATAAGAGTCGCAAAGAGTTACTAAGTCACTCACTTTGGCCAGGGGCAGATGTGGATGCTATATTCTACGATTTTACATGGCAATAAGGATCAAAAGTAGATCTGGCGGCATACAGTATAATATTTCGAAGCTTTTACATTATTATTCGATAATGATTTAATTGAAAAAATTGTACAATGGTCAAATTCCCGCGCTGAAATGTTACTAATTAC
The DNA here is from genome assembly GCA_011037195.1 of Triatoma infestans. Taxonomy (NCBI): domain Eukaryota; kingdom Metazoa; phylum Arthropoda; class Insecta; order Hemiptera; family Reduviidae; genus Triatoma; species Triatoma infestans. Next base: position 12,637 of record JAAEAF010005480.1, read on the forward strand.
GACATATGTTTCCAATAATTCAAATTTGAAAAAGTGGAAGGACGTCATAGTGGACGAAATGAAGTTTTCAGTACTGGAATGTTAGTTTTTAAGAATCTATTAAAATACATTTAGCCGCAACTAATTTAGGTCGTTCACCTGTTGAGGCCAAAAAAAAAAAAATGAGGCAGCCAGCGGATAATCACAGGCGTCTCGGCGTTATTTTTGGATCTTGATGTGAAATTCTATTTCCGCCGAGGTATTATAAAGCTCTAAAATTAGCGGCGTGTTTTCGGTACCTCTTTCCTTTTCACTTTATCATTTTGATTATACCCTAATATTCAGTCGTTCTAGGATGTTGGTTTCTAGGATTATTTCAGTTTTGTCAGCTGCTCGGCTAATATGGTGGGCGAAGCTTTCTCAGTATGAAACATCATTCGTAGATATTTAGCGGCTGACATTGTAAATGCGGTTTCATCGGCGGCTGGCAACTGGAAGGTAAGCCATGGCTACATGATACAAACTGTTTTCGGAGCATTAATGATGCTACAGTTACACTTATTCCGTCATATGTTGGGTTTAACGGACGTCGCATTAGATTGGCTGGCGACGACGATCACGTGCGGGCTGGGGCACGTGCTTCCCGGGGTGGGGAAACCTATGAACGCATGTCTTTTCGGATTAGAGCGCTTGCTTCTTAATTACTAGTTATGGCAATCAATTTGATACTATATTCTAAGTTTAGGATGAAATAACAATAGAAATTCATTAAAATATACGAAGCCACAATTACTTCACGTTTGTTTAGGCTAAACTCAGGCTAAAAAATATTACGCATCCAACGGAGAATCACAGGCGTCTCGACGATATTTTTGGATTTTGATGTAAAATTCTATTTTAGTCGATGTGTTATAAAGCTCTAAAATTTGCGTCTGTGTAGCCGCTACCGCCTGCCTTTACACTTTATTATTTTTATTGTACTCAAATATTCAGTGTTTCTAGCATGTTGGTTTCTAGCATCAATTCAGTATCGTCAGCTGCTCGTTGGGCGAAGCTCATCTTAGTTTGAAACGTCATCCCAAGATATTTAGCGGCTGGCTTTGAAAATATAGTTTCTTGGACGACTCGCAACTAGAAGGTAAGCCAATGCTACATAATACAATCTGTTTTCATAGAAATTTGAAAAGCTATAAAAGCAGGAGATTTTGGATTAGAGTGTATGTTTCTAAATGTATATCTGATAAAAACGCAATTTAACACAACTGCAATACTTCCACTTACTAGGAGTAAAAGAAAATAAAATTTGCCCATTAGAACTATAATAATTGCAGTAAAAGCGTAGTTATGTTATTGTTTCATAGCATATTTTTGCACATGGTAAATCCTCATTCCCTGAGGATTCCTTTATTTCAAAATTATTATTCTTCTTACGCAGAAACTTCTGCAATGATGGTTATTAAATTTTACCCGAATTACACTTTTAATTGATTATTATAATACTTTTTTACAGGTAGTGCGAGAGCGGTTGCTAACGGGAGTGCTTTGTATTCTTTATTATCAAAATAAATGATTATTTTAACTAGTGCGTTAAAAAAAATTGAGTCCACGGATATTCCAAATTTCGCGCAGAATAGTAATGCGTTCTACAATTTTGCGATTATAATATTTTAAACTGTGTCTTGTGTCCAGTGTAATGAAGTGAAAGAAGCAAGGACATCGAAGGATATGTAACTTCAAGAGATTGTTACATATTCCAACCTACAGCATTAAAGGTAGGCTGGGGAATTATAGTGGTCCATGTTTATGTTGTCTCTGGATTCTCCGTAATAGTATTGGTATGAAAATCTTAGAATGAAATGAACTCGGTTTAAATAAATTCAAAATAATTATAATTCATTCAAATTATGTCATGTCGCATGAATGTTTGCTACATAAATTCTATATTACTTAGTGCTTGTTAGAGATTGAATATTTGATACTAATGAAAATGTGATGTATTACTAATTCCTTGTGATATTATGTTTAGCAAAAATCTTCACTCTGGAAAATTCTTAGACTTTTCAGAATTTACTTTTACATTCCAAATAGTTTCCTTAATAAAATGGTCAAATACTTAAATAAGGTTTTATAAAATTTATGGCAACAATGTATCTTGCATGATACTGTTATGAATTTAATAATTGGAATTATAATTATTTAATTAAACATTTATATGGCCACTATTAATATCCTTCTTCGGAACTTCCAGTCCAGGTAGAGCAGAGTCGGTAAGTGAATTTTTAACATGTTTATTATTCAGGTTGCAGTTGTGTAGATATATGTGAATTTCCCCTACAAAAGAAAAAAAAAAGTCTGGTGTGAAACACGCACACAACTTTCTCTTACTCCAGTGTACATCAGTATTGTACATAATTGACCATTTTTTTAGTTTGTGTACCAAGTTTGATGAAATTCCTTGGGGTTTGTCGAAAACGAAATAAAATGTTGAGTAAGAGCGCCCTTGCGGTTTACTAATTTTCTTCAGTAGAAACGCACTTCTGGTCATCCGATTTTTTTAAAACTCAGAATTTCAACAACACATTTCATTCTAATCAATATTATTTAGATGATAGAATTGTATAGTAAAGTGAAAACGCACCTTAGAGGAAACTCTAACCCCACCCTTCTCACAAAAGTGCCCTTCAGTGAATTTTTCAAGAGAAATTTTTTAAATAAAAGTGGTAGATCTTTATTAAAATTGTAGTTGATATATCAAGTTTGAAGAGAATCGTCGAAAGTGCAAGAAAATTGGAAAATACCAAAACCTGAATAATATTCTAGTGTTTTAAAGAGCGTGTTTAAAAGTAAAAATGTATACGATTGTGTAGGTTACTGACCTAGCCTGATAATTTATTTTATTTTTGAGGTAGGTATAGTTGAATTCACTTTTGTTTATGTTATGTTAATCTTGTATTGCTTTTGTCAACTTTATTGCCTATTTTATGTTTTGGTATGTACTGGAGTTTCTCTATTGGATTTAATTAACATAAATTAATATTTGTTTTAGCCTATTCTAGTCAGTGATGTGCAGTGTTGTTGGTCAGCTTTGGAATGTCAGTTTCGGCTAGTGTTGAAAGTAAAAAAGTTATCGATTTCAAGAATAATTAGTATTTCATTTCACGTGTCATTAGAATTATTTTTTTCTTTGTGGGTATCAAATGTCAAAAATTCGCAGAAATTCCGGTTGAGAAAAAGACGTATAATATATTCGAATAAACTTGTAAAGTAAATACACCAAGTTGCTATTTCAAGTCCAAGGTGGCTATTGCTTGATGGACTATGAAGACACTTGACGCTTGCCAAATTCAATTATTACTAGTGAATCCGATGATTCCTCATCTCATGACAGTTTTAGGACCGTTAATATAAGAGTCGCAAAGAGTTACTAAGTCACTCACTTTGGCCAGGGGCAGATGTGGATGCTATATTCTACGATTTTACATTTCAATAAGGATCAAAAGTAGATCTGGCGGCATACAGTATAATATTTCGAAGCTTTTACATTATTATTCGATAATGATTTAATTGAAAAAATTGTACAATGGTCAAATTCCCGCGCTGAAATGTTACTAATTACGACATATGTTTCCAATAATTCAAATTTGAAAAAGTGGAAGGACGTCATAGTGGACGAAATGAAGTTTTCAGTACTGGAATGTTAGTTTTTAAGAATCTATTAAAATGCATTTAGCGGCAACTAATTTAGGCTCGTACACCTGTTGAGGCCAAAAAAAAAAAATGAGGCAGCCAGCGGATAATCACAGGCGTCTCGGCGTTATTTTTGGATCTTGATGTGAAATTCTATTTCCGCCGAGGTATTATAAAGCTCTAAAATTAGCGGCGTGTTTTCGGTACCTCTTTCCTTTTCACTTTATCATTTTGATTATACCCTAATATTCAGTCGTTCTAGGATGTTGGTTTCTAGGATTATTTCAGTTTTGTCAGCTGCTCGGCTAATATGGTGGGCGAAGCTTTCTCAGTATGAAACATCATTCGTAGATATTTTGCGGCTGACATTGTAAATGCCGTTTCATCGGCGGCTGGCAACTGGAAGGTAACCCATGGCTACATGATACAAACTGTTTTCGGAGCATTAATGATGCTACAGTTACACTTATTCCGTAATATGTTGGGTTTAGCGGACGTCGCATTAGATTGGCTGGCGACGACGATCACGTGCGGGCTGGGGCACGTGCTTCCCGGGGTGGGGAAACCTATGAACGCATGTCTTTTCGGATTAGAGCGCATGCTTCTTAATTACTAGTTATGGTAATCAATATTCTAAGTTTAGGATGTAATAACAATAGAAATTCATTAAATTATACGAAGCCACAATTACTTCACGTTTGTTTAGGCTAAACTCAGGCTAAAAAATATTAGGCCTCCAGCGGAGAATCACAGGCGTCTCGACGATATTTTTGGATTTTGATGTAAAATTCTATTTTCGTCGATGTGTTATAAAGCTCTAAAAGTTGCGTTTGTGTTCCCGCTACCACCTGCCTTTTCACTTTATTATTTTTATTATACTCAAATATTCAGTGTTTCTAGCATGTTGGTTTCTAGCATCAATTCAGTCTCGTCAGTTGCTCGTCTAATATGTTCGGCGAAGATCATCTTAGTTTGAAACGTCATCCCAAGATATTTAGCGGCTGGCTTTGAAAATATAGTTTCTTGGACCACTCGCAACTAGAAGGTAAGCCAAGGCTACATAATACAATCTGTTTTCATAGAAATTTGAAAAGCTATAAAAGCAGGAGATTTTGGATTAGAGTGTATGTTTCTAAATGTATATCTGATAAAAAAGCAATTTAACACAACTGCAATACTTCCACTTACTAGGAGTAAAAGAAAATAAAATTTGCCCATTAGAACTAAAATAATTGCAGTAAAAGCGTAGTTATGTTATTGTTTCATAGCATATTTTTGCACATGGTAAATCCTCATTCCCTGAGGATTCCTTTATTTCAAAATTATTATTCTTCTTACGCAGAAACTTCTGCAATGATAGTTATTAAATTTTACCCGAATTACACTTTTAATTGATTATTATAATACTTTTTTACAGGTAGTGCGAGAGGAGAGCGGTTGCTAACGGGAGTGCTTTGTATTCTTTATTATCAAAATAAATGATTATTTTAACTAGTGCGTTAAAAAAAATTGAGTCCACGGATATTCCAAATTTCGCGCAGAATAGTAATGCGTTCTACAATTTTGCGATTATAATATTTTAAACTGTGTCATGTGTCCAGTGTAATGAAGTGAAAGAAGCAAGGACATCGAAGGATATGTAACTGCAAGAGATTGTTACATATTCCAACCTACAGCATTAAAGGTAGGCTGGGGAATTATAGTGGTCCATGTTTATGTTGTCTCTGGATTCTCCGTAGTAGTATTGGTATGAAAATCTTAGAATGAAATGAACTCGGTTTAAATAAATTCAAAATAATTATAATTCATTCAAATTATGTCATGTCGCATGAATGTTTGCTACATAAATTCTATATTACTTAGTGCTTGTTAGAGATTGAATATTTGATACTAATGAAAATGTGATGTATTACTAATTCCTTGTGATATTATGTTTAGCAAAAATCTTCACTCTGGAAAATTCTTAGACTTTTCAGAATTTACTTTTACATTCCGAATAGTTTCCTTAATAAAATGGTCAAATACTTAAATAAGGTTTTATAAAATTTATGGCAACAATGTATCTTGCATGATACTGTTATGAATTTAATAATTGGAATTATAATTGTTTAATTAAACATTTATATGGCCACTATTAATATCCTTCTTCGGAACTTCCAGTCCAGGTAGAGCAGAGTCGGTAAGTGAATTTTTAACATGTTTATTATTCAGGTTGCATTTGTGTAGATATATGTGAATTTCCCCTACAAAAGAAAAAAAAAATTCTGGTGTGAAACACGCACACAACTTTCTCTTACTCCAGTGTACATCAGTATTGTACATAATTGACCATTTTTTTAGTTTGTGTACCAAGTTTAATGAAATTCATTGGCGTTTGTCGAAAACGAAAGAAAATGTTGAGTAAAAGCGCCCTTGCGATTTACTAATTTTCTTCAGTAAAAACGCACTTCTGGTCATCCGATTTTTTTAAAACTCACAATTTCAACAACACATTTCATTCTAATCAATATTATTTAGATGATAGAATTGTATAGTAAAGTGAAAACGCACCTTAGAGGAAACTCTAACCCCACCCTTCTCACAAAAGTGCCCTTCAGTGAATTTTTCAAGAGAAATTTTTTAAATAAAAGTGGTAGATCTTTATTAAAAGTGTAGTTGATATATCAAATTTGAAGAGAATCGTCGAAAGTGCAAGAAAATTGGAATATACCAAAACCTGAATAATATTCTAGTGTTTTAAAGAGTGTGTTTAAAAGTAAAAATGTATACGATTGTGTAGGTTACTGACCTAGCCTGTTAATTTATTTTATTTTTGAGGTAGGTATAGTTGAATTCACTTTTGTTTATATTATGTTAATCTTGTATTGCTTTTGTCAACTTTATTGCCTATTTTATGTTTTGGTATGTACTGGAGTTTCTCTATTGGATTTAATTAACATAAATTAATATTTGTTTTAGCCTATTCTAGTCAGTGAGGTGCAGTGTTGTTGGTCAGCTTTGGAATGTCAGTTTCGGCAAGTGTTGAAAGTAAAAAAGTTATCGATTTCAAGAATAATTTGTATTTCATTTCACGTGTCATTAGAATTATTTTTTTCTTTGTGGGTATCAAATGTCAAAAATTCGCAGAAATTCCGGTTGAGAAAAAGACGTATAATATATTCGAATAAACTTGTAACGTAAATACACCAAGTTGCTATTTCAAGTCCAAGGTGGCTATTGCTTGATGGACTATGAAGCCACTTGACGCTTGCCAAAATTACTAGTGAATCCGATGATTCCTCATCTCATGACAGTTTTAGGACCGTTAATATAAGAGTCGCAAAGAGTTACTAAGTCACTCACTTTGGCCAGGGGCAGTGTGGATGCTATATCTAATTCTACATTTACATGGAATAAGGATCAAAACGTGAGATCTGGCGGCATACAGTATATATTTCGAAAAAGCTTTTACATTTATGTTTTTTTGTAGTCGAATATGATTATTGAAAAAATTGACAATGGACCAATTCCCGCGCTGCAATGTTCTATACACATATGTTTCCACTATTCAAATTTGGAAAAATTGGAAGGACGTCTATGGACGAAATGACGTTTTTCATTACTGGAAATGTTAGTTTTTAGAATCTATTAAAAAATTAGCGTCACCATTTAGGTTCGTTCACCTGTTGAGGCAAAAAAAAAATGAGGCAGCCAGCGGATAATCACAGCGTCTCGGCGTATTTTTTGGATCTGATGTTAAATTTCTAGGTCCGACCGAGGTATACAAGCTCTAAAATTAGCGGCGTGTTTTTTCGGGTACCTCTTTTCCTTTTCACTTTATCATTTTGATTATACCCTAATATTCAGTCGTTCTAGGATGGTGGTTTCTAGGATTATTTCAGTTTTGTCAGCTGCTCGGCTAATATGGTGGGCGAAGCTTTCTCAGTATGAAACATCATTCGTAGATATTTAGCGGCTGACATTGTAAATGCGGTTTCATCGGCGGCTGGCAACTGGAAGTTAAGCCATGGCTACATGATACAAACTGTTTTCGGAGCATTAATGATGCTACAGTTACACTTATTCCGTAATATGTTGGGTTTAGCGGACGTCGCATTAGATTGGCTGGCGACGACGATCACGTGCGGGCTGGGGAACGTGCTTCCCGGGGTGGGGAAACCTATGAACGCATGTCTTTTCGGATTAGAGCGCATGCTTCTTAATTACTAGTTATGGTAATCAATTTGATACTATATTCTAAGTTTAGGATGTAATAACAATAGAAATTCATTAAATTATACGAAGCCACAATTACTTCACGTTTGTTTAGGCTAAACTCAGGCTAAAAAATATTAGGCATCCAGCGGAGAATCACAGGCGTCTCGATGATATTTTTGGATTTTGATGTAAAATTCTATTTTAGTCGATGTGTTATAAAGCTCTAAAATTTGCGTCTGTGTTCCCGCCTTTTCACTTTATTATTTTTATTATACTCAAATACAGTGTTTCTAGCATGTTGGTTTCTAGCATCAATTCAGTATCGTCAGCTGCTCGTTCGGCGAAGCTCATCTTAGTTTGAAACGTCATCCCAAGATATTTAGCGGCTGGCTTTGAAAATATAGTTTCTTGGACGACTCGCAACTAGAAGGTAAGCCAATGCTACATAATACAATCTGTTTTCATAGAAATTTGAAAAGCTATAAAAGCAGGAGATTTTGGATTAGAGTGTATGTTTCTAAATGTATATCTGATAAAACGCAATTTAACACAACTGCAATACTTCCACTTACTAGGAGTAAAAGAAAATAAAATTTGCCCATTAGAACTATTATAATTGCAGTAAAAGCGTAGTTATGTTATTGTTTCATAGCATATTTTTGCACATGGTAAATCCTCATTCCCTGAGGATTCCTTTATTTCAAAATTATTATTCTTCTTACGCAGAAACTTCTGCAATGATGGTTATTAAATTTTACCCGAATTACACTTTTAATTAATTATTATAATACTTTTTTACAGGTAGTGCGAGAGCGGTTGCTAACGGGAGTGCTTTGTATTCTTTATTATCAAAATAAATGATTATTTTAACTAGTGCGTTAAAAAAAATTGAGTCCACGGATATTCCAAATTTCGCGCAGAATAGTAATGCGTTCTACAATTTTGCGATTATAATATTTTAAACTGTGTCTTGTGTCCAGTGTAATGAAGTGAAAGAAGCAAGGACATCGAAGGATATGTAACTTCAAGAGATTGTTACAATTCCAACCTACAGCATTAAAGGTAGGCTGGGGAATTATAGTGGTCCATGTTTATGTTGTCTCTGGATTCTCCGTAAATCTTAGAATGAAATGAACTCGGTTTAAATAAATTCAAAATAATTATAATTCATTCAAATTATGTCAAGTCGCATGAATGTTTGCTACATAAATTCTATATATTACTTAGTGCTTGTTAGAGATTGAATATTTGATAGTAGTGAAAATGTGATGTATTACTAATTCCTTGTGATATTATGTTTAGCAAAAATCTTCACTCTGGAAAATTCTTAGACTTTTCAGAATTTACTTTTACATTCCAAATAGTTTCCTTAATAAAATGGTCAAATACTTAAATAAGGTTTTATAAAATTTATGGCAACAATGTATCTTGCATGATACTGTTATGAATTTAATAATTGGAATTATAATTGTTTAATTAAACATTTATATGGCCACTATTAATATCCTTCTTCGGAACTTCCAGTCCAGGTAGAGCAGAGTCGGTAAGTGAATTTTTAACATGTTTATTATTCAGGTTGCATTTGTGTAGATATATGTGACTTTCCCCTACAAAAGAAAAAAAAAAGTCTGGTGTGAAACACGCACACAACTTTTTCTTACTCCAGTGTACATCAGTATTGTACATAATTGACCATTTTTTTAGTTTGTGTACCAAGTTTGATGAAATTCCTTGGGGTTTGTCGAAAACGAAATAAAATGTTGAGTAAGAGCGCCCTTGCGGTTTACTAATTTTCTTCAGAGAAACGCACTTCTGGTCATCCGATTTTTTTAAAACTCAGAATTTCATTCTAATAAATATTATTTAGATGATAGAATTGTATAGTAAAGTGAAAACGCACCTTAGAGGAAATCCTAACCCCACCCTTCTCACAAAAGTGCCCTTCAATGAATTTTTCAAGAGAAATTTTTTAAATAAAAGTGGTAGATCTTTATAAAAAGTGTAGTTGATATATCAAGTTTGAAGAAAATCGTCGAAAGTGCAAGAAAATTGGAAAATACCAAAACCTGAATAATATTGTGGTGTTTTAAAGAGTGTGTTTAAAAGTAAAAATGTATACGATTGTGTAGGTTACTGACCTAGCCTGTTAATTTATTTTATTTTTGAGGTAGGTATAGTTGAGTTCCTTTTTGTTTATATTATGTTAATCTTGTATTGCTTTTGTCAATTTTATTGCCTATTTTATGTTTTTCAATTGTATTTAAAAGTATTGCTTTCAATATTCAAATTTGAAAAAGTGGAAGGACGTCATAGTGGACGAAATGAAGTTTTCAGTACTGGAATGTTAGTTTTTAAGAATCTATTAAAATAATTTAGCGGCAACTAATTTAGGTTCGTTCACCTGTTGAGGCCAAAAAAAAAAAATGAGGCAGCCAGCGGATAATCACAGGCGTCTCGGCGTTATTTTTGGATCTTGATGTGAAATTCTATTTCCGCCGAGGTATTATAAAGCTATAAAATTAGCGGCGTGTTTGCGGTACCTCTTTCCTTTTCACTTTATCATTTTTATTATACCCCCTAATATTCAGTCGTTCTAGGATTTGGTTTCTAGGATTATTTCAGTTTCTGTGGTATGAGGCTCTGCCACAGGCGACCTCTTATTTCCTCACTACTCGTGGGATCGATATGAGAAAAACCACTAAGAATGTAGTAAAAGGGAGTGAGAATAAAGCCTTGCTCAGCTCTTTACCAGACCCTGGAGAGACTGAGGAATTCTGGTCTCGGGGTTCTCCTCGGGATGGACCTCGTTAGGTTCCGGATGGTAACCAAGCCCAGCACGATGGACAGGAATGCGATGGACCCACGCACCGATGGAGGACACTTCAAGTAAACCTCCATCACTGTAGTGGGGCATCGTCGGCCCTGTCCAGATATCTCAACAGAGTGAACATCTCCTTAGCCCTTATCCAAGAGCCCTGGCTGGTCCGGCGGAGAGTGGCAGGACTAGGAGAAGCAACAGGTGAGATAATTTATGATCGTAGCCTGGAAAATCGCAGGACTTGTATCTATGTCAGGGGAGACATTACCTCGTTGCTGCTGCTGGACTTTTGTTCTAGGGATCAGACTGCGGTGAGGATAAAGCTACTTGCGGCAGAGGACACCAGGGAAATTGTGCTGGCCTCTACGTATCTGCCGTACGACTCAACAGTGCCGCCGCCGTCTGAGGAGATGCGGAAGCTGGTCACCTGTTATAGGGAAAAAGGCCTACATCTCATTATTGGCTGCGATGTTAACTCACACAATACTGTGTGGGGAAGCACGGACACCAATAAAAGAGGCAAGTCACTCCTTGAATTCATCTTGTCTAATAACTTGTGCCTAATGAATGAAGGAGAAACACCAACTTTCTACAACGTTAATCGTAGAGAGGTGATTGATTTGACCTTAGGGACTAACTTCATATCGACCCTGGTGAGAGACTGGCATGTGTCGAAAGAATCCTCACTTTCGGATCACATGTACATTAGGTTTGACATCCTGGCTAACTGCAGGCAAACGCTGACCTTCAGGAATCCCAGGCGAACGGACTGGGAGTCATATAGGCAGGATCTCAGTCAGAACATCATTACAGTCAAACGCTCTTTTAGGACCCAGAATGACATCGAGGATGCTGCGGATCAACTGCAGCGAGTAATCCTGGATGCTTTTAGGGACAACTGTGGGGAAGTGGTGAGAACATCCACCAGAGGGGTCAGTTGGTGGAATGACCAGCTGGCGGGCCTCCGCACGACAGTGAGAAGACTGTTTAATGCGGCAAAGAGGAAGGGAACATGGGAGGAGTACCGTGAGGCTCTAACCTCTTACAATTTAGCGATCAGGAAAGCTAAAAGGAACTGGTGGAGAAGGCTGTGCGAGGAGGTAGAAACGACCTCCGAAGGTGCCAGACTCTACAGGATATTGTCACGGGTACCGGCAAATCCGCTGGGAACAATCAGGAAACCGGACGGCGACTTTACTGAGGCAGGAAAGGATACTTTGGAGCACCTGTTGCAGGTGCACTTTCCTGGCTCAAGTGTGACGACGGCGGTGCCGCGGGATGAGTCTTTAATGGGTCCAGGGAGTCGGCCTGGATCCAGGGAAGATTGGACCGTGGCCAAAGTTTGCGTCACACACAACAAGCTTAAGTGGGCAATAAATCAGTTCAAGCCCTACAAGTCGCCGGGTCCTGACGACATCCTCCCTGCATTATTACAGCAGGGATGTGAAATTCTTACTCCTATTCTTTGCAGGGTAATGAGGGCAAGTTTGGCCCTCAACCATGTCCCGTTGGCATGGAGGCCTGTAAGAGTTGTCTTTATTCCGAGGCCTGGGAAGAGGACTCATACCCAGGCCAAAGATATTAGACCAATCAGCCTTTCCTCGTTTATGATGAAAGTGCTGGAGAAACTGGTAGACCTGCATTTCAGGGGGACGGTGCTCTTATCGCGGCCCCTGCATTCTAATCAGCATGCCTATCAGAGGGGTAAATCCTGCGAGACGGCCCTCCACTCTCTTGTAGGAGAATTGGAGGCGGCGGTTTATGGCAGGGTAGTAGCTGTGGGTGTGTTTCTGGACATAGAGGGTGCCTTCAGCAACACGACCTACAGCTCAATCAAACTAGTTTTGGAAAGGCACGGGGTAAATCGGACCATCACAAGGTGGATTGGCAGCTTGCTGAAAACTAGAAGAATCATAGCTAACCTCTACGAGGAGACGCTTGAAACCACGGCTACAAGGGGATGCCCCCAGGGAGGGGTCTTGTCTCCTCTTCTGTGGTGCATGGTGGTAGACGTGCTACTGGTGGAGCTCGATCGCAGGGGGTGTTCTGTCTTTGGCTACGCGGATGATGTGGTGGTCGTGGTCAGGGGCAGACACGAGTCTGTCATAAGTGAACTTCTACAGGAGGCCCTGCGAGTGGTGGAGGGGTGGTGCAGAGGGGTGATCTGATGGTCAACCCCTCTAAGACCACCTTGGTTCCATTTACCAGAAGAAGGAACGTGGAGTGGTTTACCACATTGAACTTCTTTGGAAGAACTCTAGATGTGTCTGGGTAGGTGAAATACCTGGGGATCATTTTGGACTCCAGACTCACCTGGAAAGCGCATCTGGAGCATGTTACACAGAAGGCAAAGAAGTCTCTCTGTGGTGTTAGTAGAGCCTGTGGGAAAACATGGGGTCTTTCCCCCAAAATGGCCCACTGGCTCTACACGCGGACCATCATACCTGTCCTCACTTATGGGGCAGTGGTGTGGTGGCCAAAAACGGAACAGCAGGTCGCGAGGAAGAACCTATCAGGGGTTCAAAGGCTGGCGTGCCTGCTGATCTGGGGGGCATTTTGCAGTGCCCCAACTGCTGCATTGGAAGTACTGCTGGGGTTACCTCCGCTACATCTTTTGATACAAGCGGAGGCGAGGGCCAGTGCGTACAGACTAATGAATAATGACCAGTGGAAACAGAGGAGCTCCCTGGCCAAGCATGTGGACATAACTCAGAAAGTGGACCCTGGCCCTATCTTTAAGATGGCTGGGGAAGAGTGCTGTCCAACATTCCACTTTGAGCTCCCCTTCCAGGTGATTTTCACGTCAAAATCGGAATGGGCTAAAAGTTGGGAAAAACGAGGCCGGACTGGGGGATCCTGGTTTACGGATGGGTCCAAAATGGCCTGCGGTACTGGAGCCGGGATATATGGAGTTAAACCGGAGGTACTCATCGAGAGGCCTCTTGGTAGATACTCCACGGTGTTCCAGGCTGAAGTCTATGCTATCAAGATCTGCGCTGAGGAGATCCTGCGTATGGACTCTAGGAATAGGGAGATATGCATCTTCTCGGACAGCCAAGCTGCACTGAAGGCACTTAGGGCATTCAGAATCACTTCTTCCCTAGTTAGGGAGTGTAGAAACTCTCTGGAAGCGTTGTCCCGGCACAACAGAGTGCGGCTAGTATGGGTGCCGGGACACAAGGGGATTAAAGGCAATGAACTAGCCGACCAACTGGCCAGGAATGGTGCGAGTACTCCTTTCTGTGGGCCAGAACCTGTTCTGGGAATAGCCAAAAGTATGGCGAGGGCTTCTCTGAGAGAATGGACTCGAAGAGAACATAATCGTCACTGGAGGCTAAGTACTGGAGCAAAACACGGCAAAATGGTTATGCTAGAGCTGTGTAGAAGAAGAACCAGAGAGACCCTGGATCTAAGCAGGTATCAGATTTCTCTGATAACGGGCCTGTTTACTGGGCATGGCAGGTTCAAAAAACATCGGCACAAGGTAGGGTTGGTGGATGTAGAGCCCTTGTGCAGATTGTGTCAGGAGGAGGAGGATACGGCCTCTCACCTGTTGTTTGATTGCGTTACAATCGGCAGACTGAGGTACGAGATCTTCGGCACTTTGAGACCGGAGGAAATCGTACCCCAGGAAGGACTGGTGGGGAAGGTTTTGGACCTCATGAAGAGGGGGGCTTCCACTACTAGGTATTGAGGGGTTGGCACAGTAAGCCTCAACGGGTAGGCTGCGGTGCCTGGGTCTGAGTCCCTCCTGCATCAATCTAATCTAATCTAATAAAATGGTCAAATACTTAAATAAGGTTTTACATAATTTATGACAACAATGATATCTTGCATGGTACTGTTATGAATTTAATAATTGGAATTATAATTATTTAATTAAACATTTATATGGCCACTATTAATATCCTTCTTCGGAACTTCCAGTCCAGGTAGAGCAGAGTCGGCAAGTAAATTTTTAACATGTTTATTATTGCAGGTTGCATTTGTGTAGATATATGTGAATTTCCCCTACAAAAGAAAAAAAAAGTCTGGTGTGAAACACGCACACAACTTTCTCTTACTCCAGTTTTCAGAATTGTACATAATTGACCAATTTTTTAGTTTGTGTACCAAGTTTGATGAAATTCCTTGGCGTTTGTAGAAAACGAAATAAAATGTTCAGTAAAAGCGCCCTTGCGGTTTACTAATTTTCTTCAGTAAAAACGCACTTCTGGTCATCCGATTTTTTTCTCAGCAAATACATTCTCGCTAATAAATACGTTCTCGCTAATAATACATCCACGCTAATAAATACATTCATACTAAACATACACCCGAAGGGAAAAGTACTCGATATTAGTTTCCTTTTAAAATAACTAACCTAATAGGTGAAGTACTCAATATTCCTTCACCCTGATTTGCCTAACCTAACTACTAATCCTAAATTTTGTTGTATATTTTGTTAAATATTTATATCTTTCGAATAATCGAATAGCCTCCTTATGAAAGGAGAACTCTCTTGTAATCATGTGCTAGGCCTGTAATCTCTCTGTCTGTACAGTGCCTGACACCTTTCCAACACGTCCGCTACCGTCAGCCTTTCTCGGCAACCAGAGCACCTCGGTCTTTTCTCGCCAGTAAGAAGATGCCCGTGAGTCACACGTGTATGATCTATCCTTAGCCTTTTCAAAATCACTGATTCGTGCCACGGGTAGTTCTCGATCATGACATTTCCCACACGTGGAAATATCTTCTAATTTTTCACTTATTCTATCCCACCGACTTTGCCATTTTTTATTGATAATGTATTTCATATAAACCTATAAGTCAGTGGGCCGTACAGGGGTGATATCATTTGTTTGTGTAGAGGCAGCTCGTTTGGCTGCCTCGTCCGCCAGTTCGTTACCAGACACATCAATGTGGACCACGTACTCTTAATTGCTGCGTTAAGTCATTTAGAACCATCAGGTCCATTGAGAATTTATCC